>CAUDMG010003192.1:510000-635000 GCA_958450375.1 Homarus gammarus | reverse complement strand
GGAGACCAGGTGTATTATTATAAAGGTAGAGAGAGGTGAGGGAGTGGGGTGAGGGAGTGGGGGTGAGGGAGTGGGGGAGTGGGGTGGGGGAGTGGGGTGAGGGAAGGAAGGACGATAAAGGAGATACAGTTAGTCTTGCATTTACGATCATATTAAATCTTTTCTCTTTTCAATTTTAACTTCCCTCTCCTCTCTCTCCCTCTCACCCTGTCCCCTCTCACCCTCCCTCTCCTCCCTCTCACCCTCCCTCTCACCCTCCCTCTCCTACCTATTCCTCCACCACATCAAGTACTACTGGCTGTATTAGCAAGACCATACAGGAGAGAATCAAGGTAAGTCACACGTCTAGCACCTGGGTAAAGTTTGTAATTAACAGGTGAATAATATGCCCTGGGAGGAACGCATGACTGGATGACTCCCTCGTCCTTGTGATGCTAACTTTTCGAGGTATTGCTTGAAGGTGTATTATGGAGTTTGAGTTTTGTTTATTTTTTGTTTTAATCTTATCACCAATTCCTGTTCCCAAGTTTGGAATTTTTTTTTTTTTAGTTTCCCTTACACATTCTCCCTCCAAATAACGGATTTTCTTGCTCTTCCTGTAATCCGTTATTTAGAGTTTTCACCCATCTACCCACCTATACCCACCCACCTACCTACCCACCCACCCCACCCATAGTACACACCTGACTCACTCTCTCACTGACGCCAACAGACTCAGATGGCCTTAGTAGCAGGAATACCTTGACTGTATCGATGTGGCTTTACCCAGTTAGTCTCCAGAGCCTAGACTTGAATCTCTCGTTCGTCTGGGGGATTAAGCAAACACGTCCTGTCCCTTACATTGCTTTTCTATCTCTTCTTTTATTAATATTTCTTGTTTCCATCTCTTCTTTCTCTTGTTTCTTCTCTTTTTTCTTTGTTTCTTCTCCTTCTTTCTTTGTTTCTTCTTCTTTCTCTTGTTTCTTCTCTTCTTTCTCTTGTTTCTTCTCTTTTTTCTTTGTTTCTTCTCTTCTTTCTCTTCTTTCTTCTCTTGTTTCTTCTCTTCTTTCTCTTGTTTCTTCTCTTCTTTCTCTTGTTTCTTCTCTTCTTCTCTGTTTCTCTTCTTCTTGTCTTCTTCTTTCTCTTCTTTCTTCTCTTCTTTCTCTTGTTTCTTCTCCTTCTTTCTTTGTTTCTTCTTCTTTCTCTTGTTTCTTCTCTTCTTTCTCTTGTTTCTATCTCCTACAACCTCACTCCCTATCTCAAATCCTTCACCCTCTACCTTAACTAATCGTCAATTTAACAAAAAACACACACAGTAAATAAGTATATATCCTTCCTTCAGTCTAGAACACAATAACTTCACTCTATTCGAACACCATGGTAGTGTTCGGTCGGTAATTTGTCTAGTTGTAGTGTTCGGTCGGTCATTAGTTTACTAGTTGTAGTGTTCGGTCAGTCATTAGTTTACTAGTTGTAGTGTTCGGTCGGTCATTAGTTTACTAGTTGTAGTGTTCGGTCAGTCATTAGTTTACTAGCTGTAGTGTTCGGTCGGTTATTAGTCTAGTAGTTGTAGTGTTCGGTCGGTCATTAGTTTACTAGTTGTAGTGTTCGGTCGGTCATTAGTCTAGTAGTTGTCCAATTAACTATACTAAACCTCATTAACGACTTCACACTACACTCGGGTCTCCTACCTACACACCAGCCACAGCACCCCAATGTACAGCCAATTTCCTAGATTGCGTGTTCGAGGAAAAGTCAACTCACTAGTATCTCTCTCTCTCTCTCTCTCTCTCTCTCTCTCTCTCTCTCTCTCTCTCTCCCCATCCCAAACAACCAAGATAAATTTCAATGGTGTTTATTGCTTCCCTCTCTTTCTCTTTCTTTCCAGCCTCGACCCCCAAAACAAAAGCATTATAGGGTATTGTACAAACACTCAAGAAATGCACCTCTGAGATTCTTCTGTCACATCTTAATTTGTTTTTTGGGCTCTAATTTACGATTCTCATGTTAATTCCTGTTAAAGTGTTCAAAAAAGTAATCCATCTTATCTTTCCTAAATATCGAGACATAGATCTTAGTTGAGTCATCTGTACAGTAATGGAATCTGTCGCCTAAGGCCCATTATATGATCTTCACTACTGCTATTATATTACAGATTTCTCCCTCTCTTATAACATTAATCTGTCCTTATAAAAAGCATTAATCTGTCCTCATAAAAAGCAGTAATCTGTCCTCATAAAAATATTCCATCTTTAAGTCTCATTGTGTCGTGGACTGTTTACACTCACACTACAGGTCATCACAGCAGGAGTACCTCAAGGCCCACATCTGGTTCCTCTTCTATTCTTACTCCACATTAATGACGTTTTCTTCATTCATTCATACCAACAGTCCACATTCTTTTGTTGATGAGACTAACATATAACAATATTCTATCCTACATTACGAATATACACTTGAGTCTCTTATTAGATCACTGTAATATCACAATAAACACGGATCTTGATTTCAGAGTTTTAATGGGGACGAGACTAAATTGGTTATACTGTAGTAATATATCTCTCTAATAAAGCTGATCACATCTTCACTACACCAGGCAATGGTCTCAGTGTCCTTTGGTCTTGATACAAACAATAATATATCTTGGTGCCACAAAATTTCTAACAACGAAAACATTTTATTTTTTTTTTTTTTACAATGAAGTTGGTTTACCCTTTCACACGCTCACCCCTCCTTTCTTCTCTCTCTTCCTTTCCCTCCTTCTCTCTCTGTCCCTCCCTCCTTCTCTCTCTGTCCCTCCCTCCTTCTCTCTCTCTTCCTTCCCTCCTTCTCTGCATCCCTCCCCGGCTTGGATGATTGCCCTCCCACGTACAGTAGCGCACCACGTCTCTGTATATCATTAGTAGACCAAAATTTACATAAAGTCATTCTCATTAACGATCATTGCTGCTGCTACTACTACTACTACTACTACTACTACTACTTCCACCTATGATGATGATTGTGGTTATGGTGAAGGGTTGTGTTGTGAGGAGCTCTGAAGGGTTGTGAGTGGTTGTATGTTGTGAGGGATGGTGAGTGAGTTACGAATGGAAGAATATGTTGAATTACAAGGAGAAGGAATACGAAAAAAGAGAGAGAGAGAGAGAGAGAGAGAGCCAAGCAGACAGAAAAAGCAAACACACACACACACACACACACACACACACACACACACACACACACACACACACACGTACACGCAAACACACACACACACACACACACACACACACAAACTTTCACCAAATTTCTTGACACAAAAAATATTCTCAATGACCTTCTCTTTCAACACAGACAGACAGACAGGCAAACAAACATAGCCAAACAGACAAAAAGGACAGATAGAGACAGACAAACAAGACAGACTTCTACGACGTTCCTTACGAGACAAAGAAAACTCGTTCTGTCATCTCGTTTCTGGTGTTATCAAATGCACTTTCTCACTCGGCTCCCGCTGTGGTACAAACAAGTTTAATGCTTCACAATGTGGCTAAAAAATACTCTCTCTCTCTCTCTCTCTCTCTCTCTCTCTCTCTCTCTCTCTTCCCTCCTCCGTGTGGATGAGATTGTTCTCTTTCCTCTTTTTTTTCCTCTCAGAGTGCGAGCAACTCTCTTTTCCTGTCATAAAGTGAGAGTTTCTTCGACATTCTTTTGTTTTCTCTACATGCTGTTAGTTCTCCTCTTGTGTGTGTGTGTGTGTGTGTGTTTTATGTCTCTCTGTTATACATACTGATAAACCTCACATCTGTCTATCTGTCTGTGTGTCTGTTAACCTCAGTGTGTATTGTTGTATAATATGTATGTATGTATGTATGTATATATGTATGTATTACGCCATTAGTCCCTTAATAGCATAGTAAAATAACATACCAATGGCATATTAGAACATAACATAGGATAACATAGCATACCATAGCATAATATAACATAGGATAACATAACATAGCATAACATAACATAACATAGGATAACATAACTTAGCATAACATAACATAACATAGCATAACATAAAATAACATAGCAACATAACTTAGCATAACATAACATAGCATAACATAACATAGCATAACATAACATAGCATAACATAACATAGCATAAGATAACATAGCATACCATAGCATAACATAACATAGGATAACATAACATAGGATAACATAACATAGCATAGCATAACATAACATAGCATAACATAACATAGCATAACATAACATAACATAGCAACATAACTTAGCATAACATAACATAGCATAAGATAACATAGCATACCATAGCATAACATAACATAGGATAACATAACATAGGATAACATAACATAGCATAGCATAACATAACATAGCATAACATAACATAGCAACATAACTTAGCATAACATAACATAGCATAAGATAACATAACATAACATAACTAATTACAAAATATCATACCTGCATCTACAAAAAGACGCACACCACATCTTCACTACACCTGCATTTCTTGAACCAATCAACGTCTTTCTCCCAACAACTTCCTCGAGGTGTGGCTGACTCAGTGTTTTGTTAAGTCAACGGACCGTATAAAAGAGCAAACATTCTTTCTCTGTGTGGTCTTTCTCTTTATTTATCTCTGTCACTCCTATTCTCTCTTTCTTTCTTTCTTTCTTTCTTTCTTTCTTTCCTTACCTTACCTTTATCCCCTATCCCTCTCGTTTTATTTTTTTCTCTCTCTCTCTCTTTCTATCAAATAAGCCACATAAACCCACCCAAACCTCCCCCCCCCCTCCCCACCCCAACATCTCCCCCCACGCCCCCAACTCCCTACCCCCTCCCCCTCATGCAATCAGAGGTAAAGTTACACCTTCTTAAACAGGTAATGAAAGTCTGACCCACAAGTATTCGTTAGGGGAAGTGCGGATATAGTACACTGCATACTATAGCCTCTTTTTGGGGAGGTGGGGGGGAGGTGGGGAGGAGGTGGGGGGATGGGGGGGAGGTGGGGAGGTGGAGGTGGGGGAGGGAGGTTGAGATAGAAGGCAGGTAGTGATAAGGGGTTTTAAATGAAAGAGCTGATAAATGGGAATTGGAAGGGAAGTGTAAGTAAACAACGAGGAATTGGAGGAGTGAGAGAGAGAGAGAAAGAGAGAGAGAGAGAGAGAGAGAGAGAGAGAGAGAGAGAGAGAGAGAGAGAGAGAGAGAGAGAGAGAGAGAGACTTTAGTGGCTCTGTGAGATATAATGAGAATTAGTTATTATTCGAGTAATGTGTTATGTTAGAGGAAGGGATATATGGACAATTGTGTTGTGTTGTGTTGTGTTGTGTAGTGCAGTGTTGTGTTGTGTTATGTTAAATTGTGTTTCGCTATCTTGCCTTGTATCATGTTGTATTGTATTGTACTGTATTGTATCGTATTGTATTGCACTGTATTGTATCGTATTGTATTGTACTGTATTTTAGCAAGAATCTAATGACTTTGAGCCAGACGATTTATCTGGTAGTTCAGTAGCATCTAATGGCTCTCTAACACAGGTCATTAGTGGCTCTCTTGGGTCAACTACACATTGTTGTTCTTTTAAGTGAAATACCTGACCTAAGCCAAGTGGTTTTCTAGGCAGTAAAGGCTTTTTTTTTTCCCTCGGTGTAGTGGCTTTCCCGGGATGAATTGGGGACCTGGCTTTTCAGGGTGTGATGGCTTTCTTGGGTGTGGTGGTGGCTTTAATGGGTACGGTGGTGTCTTTTTAGTGTGTAATGCCTGTCTTGGTGACATGGCTTTTTTGGGGGTAAAATGGCTTTCATAGGTGTGGTGGTGGCTTTCTTAGGTGCATTGGCGGCTTTCTTGGGTGTAGTGGCGGCTTTCTTGGGTGTAGTGGCGGCTTTCTTGGGTGTAGTGGCGGCTTTCTTAGGTGCATTGGCGGCTTTCTTGGGTGTGGTGGTGGCTTTCTTAAATGTAGTAATCTTGAGTGTGTTGGCTTAAGTGGCTTTGTGGGTTAGGTGGTGGTGGTGTGCGCGTGGTGTAAAATGAGTTCGTTTATCTTAACTCTGAGGCTGTGGATATTACTCGTTAAAAGGAGGAACACTGTGGTGGTGATATTAATATGTCTGTCTCTGTCTTAGCCTGTCTGTCTGTCTGTCTCTGCCTGTCTGGTTGTCTGTTATTCATATACCAACATTCACAAACATAACATTCATATATGCACACACACACGTCCACACAATATTCATACACGACATTCTCATACAACATTCACACAGACAAATGTTAACTTTCATCAGTAAACTACAAGACTAAGTACAGAAGAAAACAATTATTTAAATAAAGTTGTTCTAAACTGGCGCCATTTTATGTGGAGATTTTGACGTTAATGATAATTGTTGTGTGTGTGTGTGTGTGTGTGTAAGTATTAAGTATGTGCTCTCTCTGTTCTTCTCTATAATAATAATAATCGACTTAATTGTCTTACCTCGTGTTACAGGTAATTGTAGTGTTGAGACTGAACTTACCTCTGTTCTTACTAGATGTTTTAGTATTGGTCGACCGAGTAGTTTACATTTCATATTTGTCTCAGATGCACCAAGTTCAAAACTACACGTTATATATTACTGCTGTGTTGAGATGATCGGAGCCTTGCCTTCTGTAGAGGGAAACCACCTCCTTTTCACCTCATACTGGGGAAACCTGTGAACAGAGATATTTCCTTGTGTTTACAGCTTAAATAACAACCATACACTTCATAATTATACTCTAAACTTCACAATTGTAAATAGTTATAGACACAATAACACGAGTATATTTATAAACTTTCAATAGTCAGTAGACCTTTTATTCTTTAGAGCTTCCCTTTAGGAGAATTGGACTAAACGTTAACCCAAATTAGAAAAAAAAAACTCGAATCTAAATAATAAGCTGTAGTGTTATTTTTAAACTGTACAAGCCTAGTAAATTAATTAACTGAGGAATGCATATAACATACATAGGCCTATGTAGCTAATTTATAAGAAAAAATATCTTAAATAAGCCTACATCATAGCCCACTGGCCAACAATATCATGGATTGATTTAATAAACAATGCCTGACTACCAAAGACTATACTAGGCTATGTATATTAGTTGTAATCATCGTTCACTGCTCAAGTCCCCCTCAACAGGTAGTCTACGGGTTCAATACATTCCCTCTTTATATAACTAATCTATTCTGTTTATAATTATTAAAAACGGTTTAGATTCGGAAAAGGTCAACCACGAGATTCAATATTGATTTGTATATTGGGAGAGTTTTTTGTTCTATCTCCCTCTATACAACTTACGGACAGCAATACTAATGGCCCTACCACTTACCTTAAACAATTCTAAGCAATTTTTCTTCTATAAACATCCGGTCGGAAATTACTCATTGTGGAAATATTGAAATTTTAAAGTAATTATTTTGGTCGGTCACAAAGCTCACATAAGTTCCTACCCCTGCGGCTGTCGGGAACAAATGACCAGAGCGCATGCGTTAGCAGGTGCATTGTGGGAGAGCTGCAGCCAATTAGTTCCGTAATTGACCTTTTCCTATTCGTTACCATATAAACTAATAACTCAAACAATACACTTTATTGGGGCTTACCTATTTCTTACAGATTCACAAGTTCACTTCAGCTGCTTGCTCTACAATGCTCTCCCAGGGACTCCTTCTTCTTATCACCCAACTTGCTCGTTATTAATGGCGTCTCTAGTAACCGGTGACAAGTTTGTTTACGATGAGCTGCTCTGTACTGTCAACCGTTAAAGACAGAATTGAAGAACTAGACAACAGTCATGACTCATGTATCAGTGCACCACGCTCGTTTGTTAATTGCTGACGTATTCCTATGACCAAGAAAACTAGGCTGGAGTTGTTACTAGACGCAAGTGATGAGACTGACTGCATAGAAAACGGCCGTGCAGTCACTCACCTGGGGACGATACTTATTAGTTTTCTTTGGAATATTAAATATTAATTACGACAATAAACTTATGATATACAGTACATTTCTTTCGCTTATTTGTTTAAAAAAAATTCATTCAATTTACTATATATTATAAAAAAAAGGAAACTTCAGATGATAGAGTTAGTTAAGTGCGATAAAGATGAAGCGTGGGATGCGTCGGTCAGTACTCCCAGATTATAACTATTTACTTACATCAGGAGACTTTCTTATACACACTTATGTACATATTTAAGTTCATATACTCAGCTATTATATCTAAGTAAATATGTAAATTTATCATACAAAGTCGTTCCTATCTACCGCTTAGCTCCCACCAATAACCGTAGAGAATAATTTAATGGTGCTCTGAACGCCACTTTGTACGCAGGAGGAACTATCATCATTGTTGCACTTTGGGAGCCATAATCCAACCCTGTTTTAATAATATAATATGTAATGGTGCAAGAAACTCCAAGAAACTCTAAAATTCGTCTCAGGATTGGTTTAATGGCGTTGGGATTTTTCTTCTATACTTTTACCACACTTCAGAAAGTTCCTCCAACACACTCCTCCAACACTCCAACACACTCCTCCAACACTCCAACACATTCCTCCATTAAAACTCCATATAATCACAAAATAGTAGAGAAATGAAAACAATACATCGAGGAAAGACGATTAAAAACTGATATAGTCATTCGTTTATTTCAACCAATTTTAATCTGTTAATTGAGTAGTGTGTTTGGTGAGAAATTACTGGGACAGGTAAAAATAATTCTGGTATATGAGTCGAAAATATGATAAAGGAATTGTAAAAAAAAAAAAAAATGAAATATCTTGGAAATGTGAAAGAAATTGTAAAAAAAAAAATCGAAAAAATTATTTGATTTTTTTTTTAATACAGAATTATCACCAAGTTGTTGTAATTATAATGTTAATATTGTTCAGTGGGAGAAGGTATATACCCCACCACACTAATAACACCATCTTGCATCATCACCACCACCACCTTGCGTCATCACACCACCACCACCACCATTTTGCGTCATCACACCACCACCACCATGTTGCGTCATCACAACACCACCACCATTTTGCTTCACCACACCACCACCATCACCATCTTGCGTCATCACACCACCACCACCATTTTGCGTCATCACAACACCACCACCATCTTGCGTCATCACAACACCACCATCATCTTAACTACCCTACACTAAAATATTATTGGAACATCCTTCAACTTTAGAGAAAATCGTTACATGTATAATACGAGAGGCAAGAGGGAAGCGATATAACGAACACAAATTACATATAACAAGTGGGGGGGGGGGAGGGGTGGTTAGCGTGTCGTAGTTTATCGCCTGAGATTACGGCGTCCTCTTTGGGGGGTTTAATCCATCATCTTCGGAGGGTTTAATCCATCGTCTTTGCAGGGTTTAAGCTATCGGTTTCTGTGGGTTTAAATTATCGGTTTTGGGGGGATTAAACCTTCGTCCTCTATGGGTTAAAACATCTTCCTCATAGGCTTAGAAATCACATTAAAAGGCTTATATTATCTTCATCAAAGAATTAAACCATCGTCTTTAAATTATTGAATATTTTGGCAGGACGAAAAATTAAGTTCGCTCAAAATCTCAGTCTTAGGTCCTCCTCAACACGCTGGTTTAGGCCCTCCTCAACACGCTGGTTTAGGTCCTCCTCAACACGCTGGTTTAGGTCCTCCTCAACATGCTGGTTTAGGTCCTCCTCAACACGCTGGTTTAGGTCCTCCTCAACACGCTGGTTTAGGTCCTCCTCAACACGCTGGTTTACTGTAAGAAAATGTACATAATATAAAAAAAAATTACCCACTAGAAATCTCCAAATTACTGAAGAATTACATTTTTTTTTTTTCTAAAGATTTAAAAATAAAAAATAAAATTATATATCTCATTTCATTCACAATTATGTATTATTTAGTGTCTCTTTAAAGCTCATAATGAAGTGTCAGTCTTTACAGTGATACACATAACTGATACAATACAACCCACCCCCCTCCCAGTACCTCCCCAGTCCACCTCCCAGTCCACCCTAGTCCACCCAGCTGTGAACGGGTACCAAACTTTACTCTTGGGTTGGTCAAGGTATCAAGTACAGTACCACCAGACATTATCTACCTTATATACCGATACCTTAGTGCTCATTATCCCTTACCTTTCACCACAACAGATAAATTTAATCGTTTTATCCATCGTAAATGTAATTAATTGAGAAAGAAATCCCGATGTAGATTGGTAATTAGAAAAAATATAATAAAATTCTTGAAAGTTATTGGTGTAGTAAGGATTTAAATGGCTCAGTTCTGGATGGTGAAAGTGTGAAAATGCAGAAATTGTGTTAACTGATTTGGAATTGGCCATTTTTTTTTTTGACTGGTGATAAACGCCAAATTATAATTGTAATATAATTAAACGCGTATGGAGTGTGTCAGAGAAGAATATCAGTATAACCGAATATTTCTTGTTTATTTGTTTATTTTTATTATTATTAACTTTTTTTATCCGAATATTAAACAAAATATCAGCATAACCGAATATTTCTTATCTGTTTTGATTATTATTAACCGAATATTGTCTTTTTAAATTTTTTCAGTGTTATTGGAACATTTTTCTCTTGTATATTTCATAATGATTAATAGTAAAAAATTTATTCTATCTATTCTGTAAAATTATTATATACCATGATTTATTTTTTATCTCAGGAAAGAAATCATGTTAGTAGGAAATTAACTTAGGGAATAAACTTACAAGATTTATTCCCCCTAAAACTTTTCTTTAATCAGTTACTTTATTCCCCATCGGTAAAGAAGAAAAGACCATTTATTTTAAGTGAAGTTATTAGAACAGCGTATTTGAATATTCCAACTATTAATTACCAATCGAACCTAACTACACCTCGTTAACCATAATTACGCTCGTTAAAGGGTCTTACCTGTTTGAATAGTCTCCCTTGTTTTTCTTTCGATTTTACCTCAGTGGCTAGTTTATTGTGCACCCAATACATCGTGGGGTATACGATCGAGGCTGGGGTGATGTTGACGCCCGAGAAGGACTGAGGTGGATCTGAACTAAAGGTGCTTGTGGAGGCTACGCTGTCCTATAAAAAAAAAACCAATATTTACATAAAATTTCCCTTATTCTTATTCCTTATAACAAAAACACTATTTTTTTTTTGTTTATATAAATTCGACAAAAACGAAAACTAATCACGGGATATATCAGGTGTGATGGGTTAATTACAGGTGATAGTTATTAACACCTGTGTGAGATTAAGCCATTGTAGTGAATTTGTGTTGTCTCTCACGTCACTTAAAGCAATTACTGGGTGGAACGAGACTCAAGTGGAGGTGGAGGGGGTGGAGGAGGGGGGGAGGTGGAGAGAGGGGGGAGTGGAGGAGGGGGGAGGTGGAGAGAGGGGGGAGTGGAGGAGGGGGGGGGTGGTGGAGTGGGGGGAGGTGGTGGAGGGGGGATGTGGAGAGAGGGGGGAGGTGGAGAGAGGGGGGAGGTGGAGAGAGGGGGGGAGGTGGAGTGAGGGGGGGAGGTGGAGAGAGGGGGGAGTGGAGGAGGGGGGAGGTGGAGAGAGGGGGGAGTGGAGGAGGGGGGGAGGTGGAGAGAGGGGGGAGGTGGAGGAGGAGGGGGGGGGAGGTGGAGAGAGGGGAGAGTGGAGGAGGGGGGGAGGTGGAGAGAGGGGGGAGTGGAGGAGGGGGGGAGGTGGAGAGAGGGGGGAGGTGGAGAGAGGGGGGGAGGTGGAGTTAGGGGGGAGGTGGAGAGAGGGGGGGAGGTGGAGAGAGGGGGGAGTGGAGGAGGGGGGAGGTGGAGAGAGGGGAGAGTGGAGAGAGGGGGGAGTGGTGGAGGAGGGGGGGAGGGTTTAAATGTCACCTGGTTGTTTTTGTCTTTTGTGGAGGAATGATATAACACTATGACATTATCTTCCCCCCCCCCCCCCCGTGAGAAAATAGAAATAGGATATGATGTCAATAAGGGTCACAGTGCCATTATAAGGGGTTGGATTATCAGGCTTTGTGTAAGTAATGGTTATGCCTTCCAGTGGTAAGGTTGGAAGGTTCATGAGACACTATTGAACCACGTTGGAAATTCCGAACCTTTTTAAACCTCTTGGCTTCAGCTATACCTACCCTCCCCCCCTCCCCTTACTCACACTCCCCCCCTCCCCACCTCACCTTCCCCCTCCCCACCTCACCTTCCCCCTCCCTCCTCCCCTCCCTTCTCTTCTCCCCCTCTCCTCTTTAAACTCAGGCCAGAAAAATCTCTCGACTATTTTATAAGAAGATGTAAAACTCCGGCGTGATCTTGGTGTGTTGAGGAGGAGGGAGGGAGAAGGAGGGAGGGAGGGTAGGAAGGAGGGAGGCAGGGAGGGAGGGAGGCAGGGAGGGAAGGAAGAGAGGAGGGAAAGTACTCACAGAAGGAAGGAGAGAGAAGGAGTGTAGGAAGGCTAAGATGGAGTTACTGATGGAGGTAGTAGTAGTAGTAGTAGTAGTAGTAGTAGTAGTAGTAGTAGTAGTAGTAATAGTAGTAGTAGTAGTGGTTGTTGTAGGAATTGTTGTCGTAATATCGGAAAACAAATAAAAATTTATCGTACAATATTTTATCAAGCAAAATTAAACAACATTCGAGCGGACACAATCCCTGAGCCCGTGAACTGTTACCGTGGTTGGTGGAAATCCGGCAAAACATTTCTAGCGTTCATTTAGGATCACTCAGACAGCCCAAAAGAAGGACAGGACCCTCACCCCATCAGAGTAATCATTTCATTTCACCCATCAATCAGTTTCTCGCGTTCATTTTAAACTTCAGTATTTGAATAATCTTTGTCCGCCTCTAATGGATGCCTCTGTGATTATGTTTTTACAATAACACCAACACGCGTCAGATGAACTGTCAAGGGCGTCATATATAATCCCAGTCAGCTAATGGTCAAAAGGAGGATGACGTCACTCCTCTCATGTGTGTTGCCAGTCAGCTAATGGTCAAAAGGACGATGACGTCACTCCTCTCATGTGTGTTGCCAGTCAGCTAATGGTCAAAAGAAGGATGATGTCACTCCTCTCATGTGTGTTGCCAGTCAGCTAATGGTCAAAAGGACGATGACGTCACTCCTCTCATGTGTGTTGCCAGTCAGCTAATGGTCAAAAGGAGGATGACGTCACTCCTCCTGTGTGTTCCCAGTCAGCTAATGGTCAAAAGGAGACGTCACTCTCCTGTGTGTTCCCAGTCAGCTAATGGTCAAAAGGAGGATGACGTCACTCCTCTCATGTGTGTTGCCAGTCAGCTAATGGTCAAAAGGAGGATGACGTCACTCCTCTCATGTGTGTTGCCAGTCAGCTAATGGTCAAAAGGAGGATGACGTCACTCCTCCTGTGTGTTCCCAGTCAGCTAATGGTCAAAAGAAGGATGACGTCACTCCTCCTGTGTGTTCCCAGTCAGCTAATGGTCAAAAGGAGGATGACGTCACTCCTCTCATGTGTGTTCCCAGTCAGCTAATGGTCAAAAGAAGGATGACGTCACTCCTCTCATGTGTGTTGCCAGTCAGCTAATGGTCAAAAGGAGGATGACGTCACTCCTCCTGTGTGTTCCCAGTCAGCTAATGGTCAAAAGGAGGATGACGTCACTCCTCCTGTGTGTTCCCAGTCAGCTAATGGTCAAAAGAAGGATGACGTCACTCCTCCTGTGTGTTCCCAGTCAGCTAATGGTCAAAAGGAGGATCTGCTGATTCGTTTGGCGTGTTTTTGTCTTCTGTGAGTGGCTGACGTCAGTAATGTTGTGTCAAATTGGCTGTTGCATGAGTACCAATGACTTCACTCGTCCATCATCACATAATTAATGTTTGATAATTTAATTACTTGTTATTTTCAGTTCGTTGAATTTAATAACGCCATTAGTAAACTATTAACATTAATAACCAATTTATTCATAACAACATCAGCTGCTATTCAGGCATTTGGCTGACAGAGTTGATAAATAAAATAAATAAACACTGTTGATAGGGCCGGACTGTGTGACCTACTATGACGTCAGGCTGTAGTATTATCTCATTGGTAGACCTATTATGACGTCAGAATGTAGCGTTATCTGATTGGTAGACCTAATATGACGTCAGAATGTAACGTTATCTGATTGGTCGGTAGTGATAGTGAAGCTGATGATGAATGATAATGATTTAATTTTCTGGTATTTTAGCTATACGTTGAGAGAGAGAGAGAGAGAGAGAGAGAGATGGGAGAGAAGAAGAAAGATAAAGAGAAACTAGTGAGAGAGAGAGAGAACTAACTTTACATAATGTCGAGGTTCCTGGGTCAATTTATGGGTGTCTCAGCGTATATATATAACACCGCCTTGTGCTCTCTCTCTCTCTCTCTCTCTCTCTTTGCCTCCTCTTTCTCTTCTACTTCTTCCTCCTATGCTTCTTCCTCTTCCCCCTCCCCCTAACCTAACCAATTACCACAGCCATAAGTACACATAGTGGTATATATAGTTCATTAATATGTGTATGTCTGTCTGTTATTGGTATGTCATATTAAACGGAGTGGCCGATAAAATATAGTGTAATATGGACGGACGTTTGGCTGATATAGTGTGTGTGTCGTTCGGTGGGTTTTGGTTAGGTTAGGTTTTGGTTTGGTTTGGTTAGGTTAGGTTACTTAAACTCTTACATAATAGCCTACATAAGTACACTACATTATGTATTCTGTTTTATGTAGAGCACGTGTAGCCGTTTATCCAGTCCCCTCTTCTCCCATTTATCATCTCCCCCTCTTATTTCCTCCCTCCTCTCCCCCACCCTCTCCCCCTCTCCCTCTCCCTTCCCTCCCTATGTCCCGAAAGAAACCTCCATCACCTACCCAGTAATTATGTAACTCTTCCCCCTCTCTCCCCTCTTCCCTCCTCACCCCTCCCATTCCCTCACCACCACCACCTCTTCCATATTTTACCCTCCCCCCCCCTCCCTCCCTCCCTCCCTCCCTCACTCCCTCCCTCCCTCCCTCCCTCACTCCCTCCCTCCCTCACTCCCTACCTCCCTCCCTCCCTCCCTCACCTTTTATGTCCAAAGGGAAAACACAAACATTACCTTTCTTCCCCCTTCTCTTCCCCCTTCCCTTCCCCCTTCCTCCTTCCCCCTTTCCCCTTCCCTTCCTCACTCTTGGCTTTACTATAGAGGGGAAATAGATGTGATGAATAGGTACTAAATCTATCCACTAAGTCTCCCCGCCTATCCACACCCTCACACAGACACAAGTTGGGAAAGCATTTAGAGGGATATTTTGTTTTGCTCTGTGTGTGTGTGTGCTCTCTCTCTCTCTCTCTCTCTCTCTCTGGACCCATCACACACACACACCCAGCCCATATAATTTAATTAAGATAGATAATTAGTAAAGCCAATTAACCAGGTAACAATAGTGACCAGGTTAAAAGGCTGAAAGTAATTGGTCTGCCCCAAGACGTCTACTGCAACTAACTTAATGGAATACTTGTTTATTTGTTTGTTTCTTTGTTTGTTTTCTTGTTTGGTGTTTGTTTTTGTTTGTTTGTGTGTTGGCTGCTTGTTTGCTTGTTTGGATTGTTGTTTACCCTTGATGAAAGTAAACAATAATGGTTGAGAAAAATATTGTTACTAGTAATGTTTGTTTGTTTTTTTGTGTGTGTGTGTGTGTATGTGTGTGTGTGTGTGTGTGTACGCGTGTGTTTCAAGGGCCATTATAATCTTGCACTGGATAATGCAAAACACAATTACTATTATGAAAGAAAAGTATAACGAAAATTACTACAGATAATATCCCTCTTTCCTGTAGATTACCTGTGTGTGTGTGTGTGTGTGTGTGTGTCTTAACAAAGCAATTCAACCATTATGATAACTCATATAATTAATAACATGGCAATTTCCCGTCGTTTCCTGTCTATTGTGAGTTTTGTGTTGGTGCTTCTGTCATCACCGGTTAATTAAACACTAGATAACACTCGGGCCTGTCACACCAGGTTGCAGATTCAATTTTAGCTGCAACATGAGACTATTGCAACACCCCCATTGTACTGTACCTGAGATAAGGGGTGTGAGGGGAGGGGGTGAGGGACGGCGGGGGTGAGGGGTGGGGGGTGTGAGGGGAGGGGATGAGGGGGGGGTGAGGGGGTGAGGTAATGTAAGGGGATGTGAACGAGGAGTTTTTTTTATTATTATTATTATTATTTTTGTGTTTTTTTGGGGGGTTGATTAAGGTGATTGGTGGAGGATGGTTGTGTGTGAGCCAATCAAGGGACAGTATAGTTTTTGTTTGCTTTGTTTTGTTTGTTTGTGTTTGTTTTTTGCCTCCACATACCCACATATCTACCCACATTCACACATACACCCATGTACACTACTATAACACACACACACACACCTTACCCTAATAATACTAACTATAAACACAAGGTTACAATTCTGGGAGTCTTCCGGCTGGTTCATTTTATTATGTTATAAATACCAAGAAGAGAATTTACAAGACTCTGTGAAGGCTTACAGAATAGTCCTGGTGTTTTGACCTGACCTGACCTAACCTGACCTGGCCTGACCTGACCTGACCTAACCTAACCTAACCTGACCTGACCTGACCTGACCTAACCTAACCTAACCTAACCTGACCTGACCTAACCTAACCTAACCTAACCTGACCTGACCTGACCTGACCTAACCTGACCTGGCCTGACCTGACCTAACCTAACCTGACCTGACCTAACCTAACCTGACCTGACCTAACCTAACCTGACCTGACCTAACCTAACCTAACCTAACCTGACCTAACCTAACCTAACCTAACCTGACCTGACCTGACCTGACCTAACCTAACCTGACCTGACCTGACCTGACCGTGCGTTTTAATCCTCAGTTATAGGTCTTGCTGTTTCCAGGTATTTTCCACCTCGAGTTTTATGGTAAAGTGTAAAGATGTTTGTTTCCCTTTGTAGAGATAAAGGGGAAGTGAAGTATTTTAGGGGTGGTGGTGGTGTGGTGGTGTGGTGTGGTGTGGTGGTGTGGTGTGGTGGTGGTGTGGTGTGGTGGTGGTGTGGTGTGGTGTGGTGGTGTGGTGGGTGGTGGTGGTGTGGTGTGTGTGGTGGTGGTGGTGTGGTGGGTGGGTGGTGGTGGTGTGGTGGTGTGGTGGTGGTGTGGTGGGTGGTGTGGTGTGGTGTGGTGGTGTGGTGTGGTGGTGTGGTGTGGTGGTGTGGTGGTGGTGGTGGTGTGGTGGTGGTGGTGGTGGTGTGGTGGTGTGGTGTGGTGGTGGTGTGGTGGTGGGGTGGTGGTGGTGGTGGTGTGGTGGTGTGGTGTGGTGGTGGTGGTGGTGTGGTGGTGTTGCCGGTGGGGTGGTGGTGTTGCTGGTGTTGTAGGTGGTGTAAATGGTGGTGTAGGTGGGGGGTATAGCTGGAATTGTAATTTTTTATCGTCATTTGAGGTAAACTTTTAATATATCTTATAATTTATTTTTTTTTTCTTATTTGAATTATTGTTTAGAGATATTTTTCAAAGTCAGTTTTTATTTTTTTATTTTGTTTATATATGAGTTAAATATATGGGATATTTTAGTTTTTCATTTACATCATAAACTGTAAAACATAATCCGGGTTCTTCCTTCACTGCCCCAGTCTATTGGCTCGCCTTACCACCGTGACACCGTTCGTTGTGGCTATTCTCTGGGTAGTTTAGTGCTAGTGTGTGGTGTTTGACCCAGGATTTGAAGGAAAAACAGGAAAAAACACGACTCATGCGAAGGCCATTGTGTTTGGCTGTTCTTTCCAGAGTCTGTGAGGGAGGTGTGTGTGTGTGTGTGTGTGTGTGTGTGTGTCTAAACCAATCTTTATAAAATTGATAAATAATCATTCATATAAAGTTTCCAAACGCAAACACTCCATATATACATTGAACACTACAGGTATATAATGAAGTCAAATTACTACCTGTAAATTGAGTTTGACTTTCACCATCGTAACCAACCCTACAACTCCCTAAAGTAATAATTATTTTTTTTTGTTCTTAAGTAATTTAGTGAATTATACTGAGGGACTTGTGTCAGTATAGTTGAAGTGGTGTTTTATTGACTTATCATATTGTCCTTTTGTCTTCCCCTTATTGTATAGAGTAGAGTGTGTGTGTGTGTGTGTGTGTTGTCAGTTAATAAGATCAGGTTATATACCATTAAGTGTCTCTGGACATTTTGCATAACAGTATCGCTCTTTCTCCCTCTCTCTCTCCTTCTCTCTTTCCTTCCTTTTCTCCCCCTCCCCCTCACCTCCCTCTCACCTTTTTTCACCCCTCTCATCTCTCTCTCTCTCACAACCAGTCATCGTATTTGACAGATCCATTAGTGGTAAGAAAGGCCGCTGAAGGTCACACAATACGTCTCCTCTACACCACGACCCCAAGTTTGAGTCAAGGAGCGCTTAAAGTTTCTGAAGGGGGTGGTGTAGGTGGTGGTGTAGGGGATGGTGTGGTGTAGGTGGTGGTGTTAGTGGTAGTGTGGTAGTTAAAATGGGTGTTGGTAATGACGTAGTTAGTGTTGTTGACAGTGT
Source organism: Homarus gammarus (assembly GCA_958450375.1). Lineage (NCBI taxonomy): Eukaryota > Metazoa > Arthropoda > Malacostraca > Decapoda > Nephropidae > Homarus > Homarus gammarus. Next base: position 616,459 of record CAUDMG010003192.1, on the reverse strand, counting down.
AGCTGAAATGAATCATATTACTGAGGCGTTCGGTTGGTTTGTTGTGCCCCCGTTCTCTTTCTGTGAATGTAGCAGAGGAGATCTACAGACCAGAGGCTATACAAAGGGTCTCTCTCAAGCCTCAGTGATCAGTATACCACTGGATATTTGCGTTGATTCACTACATTAGATCACAAACATCTTTACACACACACACACACACACACACACACTTGGATTAGGCCTGCCCATCAAGCCGTCTTTTAAAAGTTATCTGAAGCAAACAAGGAAGTAAATAATCTCACCTCGTTTATAAGTCAAAAACGTCAAGTTCAGATCCACCATTCCGTCTTACACCACTGCGTTAATCTTAACTAGAATCTCTACTCCTTTAAGATCAGATCCTTTAAACAGTGATGCCTTTATAGTATTGTAAACACTCACGTTCTTCCGCTTTTCTTGGAGTCTCTATTTACGTGAACTAAGGCAGTGAGTTGGTATTGTTAGTCATCGTGTCATCGCAGGTTGGTGTGTCTAGGCTGGTGGTATAAAAGAAATGGCATTATAGAACTTAGCATATTCCTCTGTCTCATTCATAAATCATCGTTTATCTTTAATTCAATATTTACTGTGTTTTTTTTTCACTTTTATTAACTAGATTTCCTTCTTTTAGTCTTTCCAGCTGTCCCGTTACCTTTCTCGTGTGACATACTGCTGTTATCACTCTTAGACTCTTAGTATTGTTGCATTGTGGTTCAGCAGCTTTTCCTCTCTCTTGTTTCATCTGAGCCATGACCACTGACTGGGTAGACATAGTGCCTTGCTCCCTCCACACAATCACTCGGTAATTGAAGTTGTTGATCACTGTCCCTGCTCAGGCGCCATTGTCAGAGGGGTGAATAGGCGACGTAAGTTGATAAGTGTTGTTAATGTTTCTGAGTTCATGTGAGAAGGAGAAGAAGAATGTACAGAAAATTATTACCGACTTTAACAATAACTTAAACGTGTTAAAAAAAGGGTAAACGAAAAAAATAAGCTTGAGATTGATCGTTCAGAGTCGTTAGATCCCACTTCGAATTGTGGTAAATGCGTAGGAGTGGGTCGGTCGAGTGGGTCGGTCGAAGGAGTTTACAGTACACAAGAAAAATTAATATACAACTGTTCTGCACAAGTTATTTTTATCAAGGAATATTTACACGATCACGACAATACGTTAGACTACAAGACGACCCAGAATACACCAGCAAACACTTAAAAATTACACGTTTCCTAGCGAGGGGGTTGAGCGTCGCTGGCCTGCCCTCACAAATCACGAGGTGTAAAGGCAGCGCTAGACGGGGAGGCGGTAAGTGCTGTTGCCTCACCCTGTCAACTGAACTCTGGGGGTTGAATTCCTGCTATCTCGTCTCCTACAAGGTTGGTCTAACAAATACTAACAGCTGAGTGATGACAGTGTTGACAGAAGAGGAACTACTGTCACTCTTTTCCTTTCCCCTCCCCTTACATCTGTTCTTCCCTACCCTGTTCTGTCTCCATTTCCTTACACTTACTCTTTTCTTTCCCTTTCTCCCACTAACCTCATCTTTCCCTCTTTTTCTTTGCCCTACCAACCATACTCTCTCTCTCTCTCTCTCTCCTCCTCTCTTCCTTTCTCTTTGATTATTTCCCTTTTCCTTCTTCCAATCATATTCCCCCTCCTCTCTCTCTCTCCTTACCCTTCCACCCATCCCATAAATCCTTGTCTGTCCCTCTAACCAGGGAGAGAAGGTTTGTTTATTTAGTACTTCCTTCAACCAATCACAGTGAAGGCATATTGAGGGAGAGTAACCACTACCACCACCACTACTACCGCTACCACCACCACTACCACCACTGCCACTAACACCACTACCTTATCTCCCTAATAGCTATTTTTTTCCTCTTTCCTCTGTTTTATCCCTCTATATAGTTCTTATTTTGTCCTTTCTTTAGTTCTCTTCTCCTTTAGTTCTTCTTTTTTTGTCTCTCCTCTGACTATTTTATTGTCTCTCTCTTTCCTGATCTTTTTTTAAAACACCTAAATTTATCTCCTCAAACCATGAAGAAACATGGCATTATATATTAGTGTGGTGCTGTAGAGACTCGACGTGACTCCCTTTATAAAACAACAGAATATAAACACAGTAAAAATAATTAGAGAATCTATTGTCACCCGATTTAAAGTGTTTGATTCCTTGGTTAAAACAAAAACGCATCAGCTCCCTTTATAAAATCAATAATATAAACACAGTAAAAATAATTAGAGAATCTATTGTCACCCGATTTAAAGTGTTTGATTCCTCGATTAAAACAAAATCGCATCAACACAACACAAAAAAAAAATCCCTCGAATACATCTTTCAGCATTGAGAAGTGATTTATTTGGGGGTGGAAATTCCTGAGATCTCACGTTGATGTATTGTTCACACCTGGGGAAGGTATTATTTACACCTGGGGGAATATATTGCCTTTGGGGGATAAAAATGGGACACGCGCACCCCCCCCCCCCCACCCCCAATAACTCTTGCATCACGGGCCTTGAAAATTTTGTAGGTGGTGATAAATGACTGGTGATAAAATACACCAATTTTACACCACACAGTTGATGCTAACAGTGACTGGTAAACATAGTAGTGGTGATACAGGTGTCGTTAGTTAATGGTAGTTACAGTAGACGTGAAGGATAATCGTTACAGTAGACGTAAAAGATAAATAAGACTAAGATTAGAGCATCTTCTGGGGCCATTATTCCCCTGAGACTTTACACGACCCACACGTGAGATGGAGGCTGGTGGCTAACTAGGGGGAGTGTTGGCAGTCGGGAGTGTTGGTAGTCTTGGGTGTTGGTAGTCTTGGGTTTTGGCAGTCGGGAATGTTGGTAGTCTTGGGTGTTGGCAGTCGGGAGTGTTGGTAGTCTTGGGTGTTGGCAGTCGGGAGTGTTGGTAGTCGGGAGTGTTGGTAGTCTTGGGTGTTGGCAGTCGGGAGTGTTGGTAGTCGGGAGTGTTGGTAGTCTTGGGTTTTGGCAGTCGGGAGTGTTGGTAGTCGGGAGTGTTGGTAGTCTTGGGTGTTGGCAGCTTTGTTGGTTTGTTAAGCTACGCATAGTAAGTTCAGAACAGTCATGATGCATCTAGCCCACTCTCTCACCCCTGACCCATTCCCTCTCACCCCTGACCCACTCTCACCTTCGTTTTCTTCACTCTACGTCACTAGTGTAGGGGTGAAGTAATTCAGTATGGAGGCAAGAGAATTATTTAGAGAAGTTATTAAATTTTTATTATACGCTCAGTGAGTTGCTACTAAGTTTAATTTATTCATAACCTGAAATATATATAAACACCAGCACACAATAGGGAGAGTAAGCTGAGTGCATTGTTTTTCAAGTTGGGATGCAAATGTATTAGTGCTTGGGACTGTATTGCATATGTTTCTTTCGCAACAATCTAAATGGGGTGGATATACAGTATCTCCCTTTATTTACAACACAAACCAAATAGAATATGTATTTCTTCCGGGTTTTTTTCTCTGGTTTCACTTAACTTTTCCACCCAGCTTGATTGCAGTTGTAAACTATCACGAAGTTTAAAGGTTACCTCTCCAATCGTAGTAGGAAGTGCTAGCAAGCTGTATACTGTCTTAAATTTAAAGAAATTATAGTATGAGTATGTGTGTGTGTGTGTGTGTGTGTGTGTGTGTGATTCTTATAAGAACCTTCAAACATGTATGTATTTCGGCCTTATCCACCCTGAATTATATATATTTTCAAGACTGAAAGTTGAAACTAAGTCTTTTAATACCGTTTTCTACTTTTTGTGGATATCATGAAGATTAGGTCTACCTACCAGCTTGTTTTTGATGCTTTCTTAACTTATATTTATCTACCACCCAAGTCCCTTATTTATGTTATTTCATGTACTGTACAAGATGGCATTGCATCTTCTTTTATTTAAGGAACATCATTGTTCGTGAATAATTAAATATATACATATATAAGCAGACAATGGTCCTATATCTGTCTATATATAAACCATAATCCGTAAATCATCGGCACGAGTTGGGCAAAAATACAATCATGCATATTTATGCAATGGATACTAGGAATAAAAATGTACATGGCTTATGACAGGAGTCTACGCTAAAGACAAGCGCGTTCTCTAGACAACAACACGTTTTCTATGATGACCTTAAATATTTATGGTAAATTTAAATCAAGAGATGGCGCGGCAGTCAGGGGGCTGAACGTTAATTGAATGTAGTACAAGTTTCTCTAAATATTCCTTTCTTGGTATAACACACCAGTGCGACGTCACCAGCAAGCCATTTGCCTGAGCCAGCCGTGAGGGAAGGACGTGTTGTGACTGGCTGTTATGTGGTGATTAACTTGTTAGTATTTTTATATGAAGTTATTTAAACACAAGCCTATGTCGCTATTGTTCTCTGCGGTGAGTAAATTGTTGGTATTTTTATTTTCATGATTAAGTTACATGTGATGTTAGAGAGTTGGTTAACCACCGCCATGGTAGTTTGTCAACCCAACACGTAGTTACTGAGAGTTTTATTCCGTCATCAAATGGAAATTTAGGTGAAGATGTTTTATGAAAAGTTAAATACTAAGATAAACTCCGTCATTTTACATGTGATGCTGCCTTGGTATTAGTGTAGTTTATATTGGTGTTGTAATAAGAAATAATTCGTTGCCGTCGACGATTTGGTGAATTGACAAAAAAAAATAGGGTTAATATTCGTTTTTATCTCAATAGGTATTTCAGATTTTGGTTAATATATAGGGTAAATTTGCATAAGTGCACACAACTCTGTTAGAAAGTAAAAAAAAATTTCTTGTATATTTATGTTGGTTTTGCTGAAAATCTCAGTATATGTACTCCTGAGCATGCTGATGGCAAATCTATGATCCTCGTTTCGATTGGGGGTAATTAGTGGACTTAATGAAGCTTGGAGTATTTCAAGAAACTATCTCAAGCAATATATTGACGATTTTTTCACCATTATTTCATAGAGAGCAGCAGGGGAGCATCTGCCTCTACTCACAGTACACTACAAATTATGGGAAACAGCAGTTTTAATGGTAAAGGAGTAAAGGTGTCAATATATATAGTGAGTGATGAAATTGGCAGTGGAATATTGGATAGATCGGTCAGATGGAATAGACAAATTGAGAGAATGGGATGTGTAAGACTGATAAGTGTGTGGTAGGAGGGAGAAGATGGAAGGGTGGGGTGGAGGCTGCACTAGAAGTGTGAAGGAAGGAACATCCAGCAAGCAGTGATGTGTGTGTGTATGAAGGAGTGGATAATATGGCTGTCATTTGGGGGAAAAGACATGTATCTGGTGAGCAATGTTGACTTGTGAGGTAACACTTGCTGTGGGTGATGAAGTATTATACCAGAGCACATCTAGTCCACCAGGTAGTGTGACTATTGAATGAGAGTGTATGAAGAAAGTGATTTTAATTCTTGTCACTGCAATATACCAAAAAAACATTACTATTTTTGGCTAATAAAATACTGTATTCATTTTACAGGTAGAAATAGAAAACATCACTACAGAGAGGATGAGAACCATAACTTGGTTTCCAGATGACACAGCACAATCAAGATAGACAAGAAAAATGATCAAGACTACAGAAAAAGATGAATCTGCCCTAAATAAGTGTATCTACCCAACACGACTGGATTTGTTTTCCCCAAAGACATTAGCCCACTTACTGACCCACATTGGGGCCTGATGGGGTGAAAATAAGAAGCGATAATTATGTTGCGTTGTCAAAGTAAGAGAAACAATTAAATCCCTGCAATTTTATGTAAATGAGCCAGAAAGTCGGGTTCGGGAACCCGGGAACAATATTTGTGATGCCATATGGCAAGAATGTATACCATTAGACACCACATTGTGCTTTCAATATCTTTCCAGGAAGTAGTACTGTACTTCGCTGTTTGGTTGCTGCATTAAATATGTCTACCTACATAAATATTAAAAAAATTTAAGTGTATTGAAAGTTTATCTACTGATTACAGTAGACATAGTGTAAGAGTGAGGGAAGAACAAGCTATATTGTGTTTGGCTAAGGAAGGACTTCCAGTGATGTACAGGAAGAAAGACTTGTTGACCTATTAGTGAGTGAGGGAATGACTTGCTGACCAATTAATGAGGCAGAGGTGTAGTGCTTTAGGAATGCATGGGAATGGTATTTCTTTACTTTTTTCGGTAGGCGAAACGCATTCCCTCACTATTTCAAATAAATGTAAACTTACAAATCTCTAACGTCATGAAATTATAATTCCCACTCAATCCGCTACAGCTCTCCAACGCACTCCGTCAGCCAGCCCCCCCCCCCTCCCCCCCCCACACACACACAATCTCCACTGTCCAGTGTAAGAACACAGTGTTGAGTGGTTTATGGGATGATCATACTAGCTAAGATATACAAGAAACTTAACTGATGAGGCAGAAGTAACGTGCTGGGTATTAAATCTTGCTCAAGGTTCTGTCACTTCTCCATTGACCTTCAAATACATCAGCTGTCACCTGCAATATGTTTAGAGTGGTAATTAATGTAGAGTGAAAATTAAACTTGCAACTTCCATATACCACATGTACTTAAACTGTCCCCAATTGTTTACACAAATCATTGCCTCCACATGAGTTTACTCAAATTACTTCTCACCAACACCAATACAGTACTGCTACACTATACTGCACTACACATCTCTACACTGCTTCATGAACTATACACAAGGTTTACTACACCTTCCCTCCCTCTTGCCCCCTTAAGTGTCCCCCTCGACGGCTTGGCTACACTTCGCTTGAATGACAAACTTTACCACAACCACCTGCCCACCTCGTGTACAATTCCTTCATATTGGAACACACAACCCTATCCCATACACCACCACAGTCTCCCCCTCCCCCCCAACCAGTATACAACACCCCACACCCTCAAAAAACGTTAAATGACCCCACAACAAGCCACACCCAGCCACACCCCCTCACAAAACATTAAATGACACCACAGCAGGCTACACCCACCCACACCTTCACACAAAACGTTAAAATTGACCTCAAGGAATACTGTTGTGTAGTGTGATAAGCTTTACTTCTCATTCGTGGTCTGTTGTCCCCTCATACTGTACCACACTGACCCCATACTGCACCACACTGACCCCATACTGTACCACACTGACCCCATACTGCACCACACTGACCCCATACTGTACCACACTGACCCCATACTGCACCACACTGACCCCATACTGTACCACACTGACCCCATACTGCACCACACTGACCCCATACTGCACCACACTGACCCCATACTGTACCACACTGACCCCATACTGCACCACACTGACCCCATACTGTACCACACTGACCCCATACTGCACCACACTGACCCCATACTGCACCACACTGACCCCATACTGCACCACACTGACCCCATACTGCACCAGAGGTTTTGTACTGTAGTTGGATCTGTAGTCATTCCTTGATCTGAAAAAGACAATGATCCACCAGCACATTGCAATACGTAGATTGGCTAAGGTTAAAGTGATCTTCAGCTGAAATAAGGTGGGGCATGAATCTTCAGGTGAGCCAAACATTTTAACATTCTCCAGAGGTTAATTAGATGGTTGCTGCCTTATTTACCCATACATTTTAACGGTGTCTTTATATACATCTCGATATTTATTTTAGGAACCCGTGTTTTGTTTTTACAAGTAGGCAACCCACGAACCTCAAGGTTATGTTACGTTGTTACGTTACGTTATTACGCTACGTCGTTACTTCACGTTACAGTGTTACGTCACGTTACATTTTTACGTTAGTTTTGGTGCATTTTGGTTGTTGAGCAATGTGTTTTTCCGATGGTAAAATCCATGGTTGTCCACTTCAAAATTTACCAGGAACCTTTAAGGTTATTGAATTTAATATATACTGTATTCTGAAACACCTCGACCTTTTGAAACGTCTCGCCCTCCGCCGGCTCCCTACCTCACCTCGCCGGCTCCCTACCTCGCCCTGCCCCGCCCCGCCCTTTGCCCTGCCCCGCCCCGCCCTTTGCCCCGCCCCGCCCTTTGCCCCGCCCCGCCCCACCCTTTGCCCTGCCCCGCCCTTTACCGTGCCCCGCCCGGCTCCCTACCTCGCCCCGCCTCGCTCCCTGCCTCGGCTCGCTTCGCCCGGCTCCCTACCTCGCCCGGCCAAAACCCGTAATAAATTCTGTTTCAACTCCCAGAAATCGTAGTTAAAGAGTAAGCAAAGAACTAGCCAGAAAAAAATATATCGTAATTCTGCAAAAAATCTTCATATTTTCGTTAAGCCGAGTCATTGAGGCGCAGTTTTTAATGCTGAATACAGTGGTGATGATGAACGTTTGGGGAATGCGTAGTTATTGAGTTATGACCACCCGGCTCAGCCAAAAGTTGGTTGGGCTTCGAAGCAATAGGGAAAATGTGAAATTAAAAAATAAATAATAGTAATTTAACCTAATTTGGTCATTGTACTCACTTACTGGTTAATTATTAAGTAAATACTGATGTATTTAGTTTAGTATGGTTTACACTCGTTACCCGCCACCGGCTTAAAGTTTATGCTCGTTTGTTATGGCTCATTTCGCGGTATATTTGCCTGAAACATTAAGAAATTACTGGTTAGACGTTAGAGAAACACTTAATACAATACTAAACCATATTAATGTATTTGTTTAAGCTGAAAAGTAGGTACCATAGGCCTTACAGCCCAGTGACACTTGGGGATACGACCCGAGGAGGCAAGTTTTGTACTTAAATCAGCATTTATTACGCCATAATTAAGTATATTAAACACTACCCTAAAGAATAACCATTTCCCTTGGCCATTTTGACTGTAGACAGTCGGGGGAAAAAATTTACTCGTATCTAATGGAGACTAGATGTGCGGGGCTTACCTGCCTTCAGCTGTAGTCAGTGAGTGGTCGGTGAAGAATGAACTGATTAAGAGTTAGTAGAGGCTTTATATATGAAGGTTCAGAGTGACGTCACGAAGCTTCATTGAATCATTTTGATGCTTCATTGAAGCATTCGAAGCTTCGAACACTAATATACCTTAAAATACGTAAAAACGTCAAATTTATGATCCAATTTCACTTTTGATTAACTTTAAGGGAATAATACTGCTAAAATAGCGTCCCAGAACGAAAAAACTAAAAACTAAAAACAGAAATACCTGGAATTGAAGTGGGGCCTCGATGGGTAGCAGGTGAAGCTCTTATCCACTGGACCACAACGTGTGTGAATGGCTCCCACCTTTATTATTCTCGTATAGGTCATATGTTCTGCCAATTTTCTGTGAGCCGCAGGATTAGAACAGCTCGTCCACACTTGATAATATTGAAACATTTTATTTAACCAGAAAAATACAGAGACACAGTGGACCAATTGTAGTGTCACCTGGGTTACAGATAACTATATTCATCCAGTTTCTTGGTCTTTAAGAATGACGTTAAGGCGGATTAACTTCAGGTCTGTCATGGCTCAGTGGTTAAGAGTAGTTTACTATTCATGATGGTCCTATACTCTTGTTTGTATTTATTTTTTGTTATATGTATATTTTTAGGCCTTATCAGCTTACTAGCCGCTCGGGCAGTTGTATTGATTCTTTAATAAGAGTTTTATTTTGTATATAATGTGCTTTATTTTTCAACAGCTTTTAGTAGTATTAGAATATTGAAAACAATCGTATTTTTCTTATTATTAACAATGTCATTATTTTATGCTGGTAGTCCATTAATTAATATATAACGTCTCAATAAAGTTTTACAGAGACAATTTCAACAGTTTTATTGATCTTTATTGGGACTTCATCGCATGTTCAGTAAAAATACATTATGGATACTAGAGTTGAGATCTTGAAGGCTTTATTAATATATTACACCAGAAAACAAGAGAAACAACATTTGTAATACAATAAAGTACACGTTAGGGTCTGAACTACAGATACTTAACCTGAGGTACCTCGGTTATGTTAATGGATGCTACAGTGTAAATAGCCCGAAAGACACAACTCCAGCTCTGTAGATCACATACTATAGTAGCTCCAGCTCTGTAGACCACATACTATAGTAGCTCCAGCTCTGTAGACCACATACTATAGTAGCTCCAGCTCTGTAGACTACATACTATAGTAGCTCCAGCTCTGTAGACCACATACTATAGTAGCTCCAGCTCTGTAGACCACATACTATAGTAGCTCCAGCTCTGTAGACCACATACTATAGTAGCTCCAGCTCTGTAGACCACATACTATAGTAGCTCCAGCTCTGTAGACCACATACTATAGTAGCTCCAGCTCTGTAGATCACATACTATAGTAGCTCCAGCTCTGTAGACCACATACTATAGTAGCTCCAGCTCTGTAGACCACATACTATAGTAGCTCCAGCTCTGTAGACCACATACTATAGTAGCTCCAGCTCTGTAGACCACATACTATAGTAGCTCCAGCTCTGTAGACCACATACTATAGTAGTTCCCAAATAACATCAGCATATATTTGGAATTTCTTCAATCATCTGGTGTTGTCTGGTGGTGGTGATGATGATGTAGCCTCCTTTCACCTGGTGGTGGTGGTGGTGATGTAGCCTCTGTCATCTGGTGGTGGTGATGTAGCCTCAGACATCTGGTGGTGGTGGTGGTAATTTAACCTCAGTCATCTGGTGTTGGTGGTGGTAATGGTGGTGGTGGTAGTGGTGGTCATCTAGTGGTGGTGGTGGTGGTGATATAGCCTCCTGTCATCTGGTGGTGGTGATGTAGCCTCAGACATCTGGTGGTGGTGGTGGTAATTTAACCTCAGTCATCTGGTGTTGGTGGTGGTAATGGTGGTGGTGGTAGTGGTGGTCATCTAGTGGTGGTGGTGGTGGTGATATAGCCTCCTGTCATCTGGTGGTGGTGGTGGTGATGTAGCCTCAGACATCTGGTGGTGGTGGTGGTAGTGGTGGTCATCTAGTGGTGGTGGTGGTGGTGATGCAGCCTCCTGTCATCTGGTGGTGGTGGTGGTGATGTAGCCTCTGTCATCTGGTGGTGGTGGTGGTGGTGATGTAGCCTCCTGTCATCTGGTGGTGGTGGTGGTGATGTAGCCTCCTGTCATCTGGTGGTGGTGGTGGTGATGTAGCCTCAGTCATCTGGTGGTGGTGGTGGTAGTGGTGGTCATCTAGTGGTGGTGGTGGTGGTGATGCAGCCTCCTGTCATCTGGTGGTGGTGGTGGTGATGTAGCCTCCTGTCATCTGGTGGTGGTGGTGGTGATGCAGCCTCCTGTCATCTGGTGGTGGTGATGTAGCCTCCTGTCACCTGGTGGTGGTGGTGTTTATGTAGCCTCAGTCATCTGGTGGTGGTGGTGGTGATGTAGCTGTCTGTCATCTGGTGGTGGTGGTGGTGATGTAGCCTCAGTCATCTGGTGGTGGTGGTGGTGATGTAGCCTCCTGTCATCTGGCGGTGGTGGTGATGTAGCTGCCTGTCATCTGGTGGTGGTGGTGGTGATGTAGCCTCCTGTCATCTGGTGGTGGTGGTGATGTAGCCTCAGTCAGCAGTCAGCACGTCAGTCCAGGGCAGCAGTCAGCATGTCAGTCCAGGGCAGCAGTCAGCACGTCAGTCCAGGGCAGCAGTCAGCATGTCAGTCCAGGACAGCAGTCAGCACGTCAGTCCAGGGCAGCAGTCAGCACGTCAGTCCAGGGCAGCAGTCAGCACGTCAGTCCAGGGCAGCAGTCAGCACGTCAGTCCAGGGCAGCAGTCAGCACGTCAGTCCAGGACAGCAGTCAGCACGTCAGTCCAGGACAGCAGTCAGCACGTCAGTCCAGGGCAGCAGTCAGCACATCAGTCCAGGACAGCAGTCAGCACGTCAGTCCAGGACAGCAGTCAGCACGTCAGTCCAGGGCAGCAGTCAGCACATCAGTCCAGGGCAGCAACCAGCCCTGACCTCCTGGGGGACACAAAATCGCCCTACTGAGTTGCCTATACAACTATGAAATATGGCACAGGTTACAGAATAAAATGGGGTTAGAGTGGATAGGGTGGAGGGACGTATTATAATGCTATGATAGTGGCATTGTATGACGTCATTGATCTATGGTCAATGAAATATTAAAGAATCGAAGAATGGAATGCAAAATAAACAATACTCAGCCAATGAGGAGGAGTATAAGTTGTAATGCATGAACATGCCTCTATACTCAGTGTACTGGCTCTCCATCCTCGTGCGGCAGACCCATCAACCCTAGAGGGGCAATTATTGTTATTTATTGTCAAATCTTTCTCTTGTCATAGTTATACCACCTCACCCCATAAATTTTTCTCAACAGATCTACGCGATTAGCCGTGGGTCGCCTAAAACAATAGGAAAAACAACGGAAAAGACAGAGAAATGACATCCCTGTACTCACCCTTTTTTCTGGTCCTAATTGGCACCAATTGACCTTTGTCTGGGCCTAATTATCCCCCCCCCCCTTTTCTGGCCCTAATAACCCCATTTCCGTTTTGGTATTTTACAGTTTTAGTTAGTACTGTACCTCTTGTCATAATTCTTAGCTTCCTTTAATTGCAATGGTATTTTTAGTCAAGTGTTTGAGTATTTATAAACTTTTATTTCATATTTCTTCCAGTAAAAAGTAAGAGCACTTATACTTTTTCTAGAACAGTACTTTGTTCACCACTGTTAATGGATACCAGTAACAATTAGTATGTTAGCCAAGAGAGAGAACACATTTGTTATATGGTTGGTTACAAATCCGTAATAAATTGGCCAAGTTGCTTTATTGATTTATTTATGCATTACATTTTACATAACATGATAGAATTTTACAAGTATAGAGCGATAACTATCACAATGGCCGGCAACAGACCAAATGGCGGTTTTAATCTTTGACCGAAAAAAAGAAAAAAAGAAAAAAGGTAAAAAAAAAAATTATAATAATAATAATAAAAAATACACCGGAGTGAGCTGAGGAAACTAAGGGGGGCAAATTTAAACTAGTACCTTCCTACCTTCTGAACTGGTTGAGAAAATTGGGCAAGAACAATATTGAGTTGAGACTCATTGGACTCCCATCTTCTGATTGACAAGGAAGGGGAACAAGTCATGTCCCTCCACACCTCAAGACGCTACCCTAAAACTGGTTTACCTCAACAGAATTTTCTTCTTTAGTTTTCTTGTACGTGCTGGTTATAACACTGTCTTATGGCCAGACCTTGAAGCAGCCATGAAAGTCAACTGATAAAAACTATGATATAAAATTCTTGGAGGTCAAAATACCATCATTGTTAGATTTAGACATGTCCATTATCAGACATTATATTTATCCTTATCTGAACAAATTCAAGTTATTTTTATTAACTTCTATCTTATATACAGTATATTCAGAATTTTAAGTTCCTTGTCCCATACAATGTAATCATCCTAGGACTGCCCAAAACACTAACCTCTGGCTGTCAAAGATTGGCTTAAAACATCCAGCACAGTACAGTACAATATTTTGCAAATATCACAAAAAAAAACATATTCACCTAGATTCTGTCAAAGATTATCATTAAAATGTCCAGGTCAGTATTTGCAAACATCATAAAATACACATTCATTCTCATTCTGTCAAACACTGGCATGGAACGTTGAGCTCATTACTTACACGTGTCACAAAATGCACATTCATCCCGATTCATCAAGGCATAATTAGGAACATAATACATCAGGATGAAGCGGCAGGACATAAGACTTTTCCTAACTCTTTATGATCTTATTTTCTTCAAACCTGTGAACAGAAGATGAGAGCCTTCAAGAATTTAAGAAAAAGGTCTTCACATTCTTTGACACACAAATAAAAAAAAATTAAATAGTTTTAAATAAAAAGAATAAAACATGAATGAACCTTATTTTTGCTCCTACTACTTCACATTTCACCAGACTGTCGAGAACAGGACAACAATACTAAATCCACCACCACCATCTCCCCAGCTCTGTGTGACTATGTTAGCGAATTACATGTTGGAGGGGTTGGCGTAGTCCAACCACTTGCAATTTAATTTATAGCTGACCACCACAAAATCAAATCTAAAATGCTTTCAGGAGGACAACCGAAAATGAGAAAAAAAATATATAAATAAAAAATGAAAATTAGAAAAAATCAACACATACAAAACTATAGGTAATATCTCACATGTCTAAAAATTGACATTAAAATACATACAATATAATCAAGATAAGCTGTGGTGATCTGTAGACTATTAATGTGGGTTGCCGTTCGTTCGCACCACAACGGGAACGCTGTATCTGTGTTCTGCATAAATACACGGCACTTGCAGCAGAAGAGGAATATCAGTAAACAATGTACATGAATAAAGGTGGGAGCTATGTAATGCTTGTGTATAGAGCCTATTTCCACAGGAATGAATTCATGGATTCCCTCTCGGATATTTTATTTCCATTTCAGAAAATAATAATATAAGCTGTGAATTTCTTCATTTTAAATTCTGTAGCACCAAACTTATGAAGATTCAGTAACTAACAATTTTCTTTTTCAAAAATCTCATAATATTGTTTGTTTTTTTTCAACAAATATTCCAGAGGCCTCGACAAATTTAGTGATACGGATACTTCAGGATACGGTTCCAGCAATTTTTGACGGTTCACGTTTCTCCCATAATATTTGTGGCCACAACTGGGCTGCAATGTTGTTAGGCAACATCCATAGAACAGCTTATCTGCAAGTTAACACATACTGTTCCTGAAAGTCACATTAATGTATTATCTCACTTTCTTAAAAGTGGTACTATATATATCACACCTGGCTACCGGCTGCTGCTGTCTCCCACAACCTACACCTGTGCGCCGGAACCCCGAGTTCACACTCACGACTACACAATATCACATCACATCGGTTGGTGGCTCACAACGATCACTTCCGCCACCCTACCCGTTGTCGCCACTCAGTGTGGAAGCAACACGACTGCTGCCCTCCGCTGAGCCCAAAC
This sequence comes from Homarus gammarus, assembly GCA_958450375.1. Lineage (NCBI taxonomy): Eukaryota > Metazoa > Arthropoda > Malacostraca > Decapoda > Nephropidae > Homarus > Homarus gammarus. Next base: position 601,457 of record CAUDMG010003192.1, on the reverse strand, counting down.
CACCCGCAATGGTCGACACTGCAGAAGTGGAGCACCACACTCACTGTTTGTGTTCCTACAACTGGAGTCACTCTCTCCACAGTGCACCATCACACTGGGTACCACATAGCTGACTTTCTAGTAACAGTAACTGGTACGTATATTCTTGACTCTGGCATAATTCAGTCACAACTTTGGCTTGATAGAATAGAACTCTTTATATATTAAAGAAAAAAAAAATTCACAATGGAATATTTTCCAGCTGCACACTGACACACTCCCTTGACTGTTTGCTCTGTTGCTGCAGAGTTTATCTGGCAGGCAGAGCACAAGAACAGTAGTTGGTTGTGGCAGCAAGTAGGAACACAGGAGTTTCTAGTGCTGTGTTGAGCCTCTGCCCCAATGCCCACATCCTCCCACTCCACTCCATCACCAGCCTGCCCTTACCACCCTCATGCCACACATGGGTACTGCAGTGTCTCTCAAACTATTAAAACTGCTCATGTGTTATGTGTTGGAAAATAGTATAAAAAATATGAATTACTGCATGCAGTATATTCATTAAAACTTATTTTCCCTAATTTGCAAATCAGTTCTACCCAATTGAAGTGTTAAAAATCATGAATAAAAGATATATCCATTGTCCATAAAAATCCTACTGCAGAGCTATATCTTAGATTTACTGTCATGGCTACTGAAAGCTGAGGTAACTGGCACATGAAATTTCCATCTGTGAGGGACCTGACTAATTGCATCATGGATCACTGCTGACAAACTTAAGCCCTGTGGTCAATACGGCCAAACTGTTGTTGGTGGCAGTTGTGGGCAATGGGCGGCAGGAGGCAGGTGGTGACGAATGAAGAGGGCCGAGTGACGTAGGGTGGAGCCAGGTAGGGGGTGTCGGGGCTGGACGTGCCCCCTACTGCGGGTGGCGTGTCATTATGAGCTGGTGGAAGAGTGTATGTTCCCAAGGCCCAATAGACCAGTAGTGAAGGGCTGTTGGTATCCCGCCTGCTGTTGAGCAGCTGCTGCCTGTGCTACAGCAGAAGCTGCTGCTGCTGCTTGTTGCTGACTATTGGCTGACTGCCGACCACTCTTCGGAAGTGGTGGTGAAAGATAAGGATTGGAAGACAGCGTCAACACATCATTGCGGTCCTCCTTACGGTATGCTAGACAACACCGGATGAATTGCTGAAAGTGAAGATTATAAAGATTAAATTACTGGCCGACAGTAGCCCACATTAAGACACACTATCAATATATGAAAGCAATAATTTTAGTAACCACAAACATTTTCTTAAGCTGTGAGAAATAAAAGTGGTGGTGCAAGGAACAAATTTACTGTATACATAGAAATACATAAAAGCTCCAACAGTGAAGTAATACATTAAAGTTCAGGTCATGTTAGTGAGCACTTGTCAGTTATATATATTTTTCCTGCTGTACACTAAAAAAGAGAACAAGACTCACCTTGGCCTCATTGCTGACCACTGGTTTGGGTGGAAACTGTACATCTGTGGCTTTAAGGATGGTATTTTCCTCTAATATGGTTGCCTGGCTTTGGTTGTGACCGAACGGCTTCTTCCCGTATAGGCACTGATAAAATATTACGCCCACAGACCACACATCTACTTTACTAGAGATCTTGGGCGGCGTTTTCCCTACAATGAAGCACTCTGGTGGTAGATACCTGTGGGAGAGAATAATATTACATCTCTACAGTAACATAGAATTACTATCAATAATGGGTAAAGTCACTGCACATGAAATATACATAGATAATTAAGGCCTGCAGTAGAATAAGGTAACCAGCACCTACAGACTCCAAAACGTTTTTATAAAGCATTGTCTTTCCCCCAACTGTGAGGTATTTGGGGCTAATGTCCTTGAGGCTCAGAGTACCTCAAGTCCATAGGTAGAATGTGCCATGATGGTTAGCTCTACACTGAGCCTGGCCAGTTCACCACAACAAGGTACTGTCCGCCACACGCTTACATTCAGAAACCTGTGCGGAAATTTGACGATGAAGTCGTGGTGTACGATGCATGACTGTGAGTGCTGTTTTCCGTGTTCTTCTTCCTGTTTATTGTTTCTATTATGTTTTTTTCCTTCTATGTTATGATTCCGTTATTGGAACAAGGTTTAGGAATGAACCCGATGTGTTTTGGGCACAAACTAAAGAACTTCAATATAACGTTGCTTAAGAAAACTGTAAATAAATTATGAAATCATGCCTGTTGATTAATACTTAACAACACACACAAAGCTAAAGGTTCTTAGCTTCATTTTATAAGTTGAAAACTTTACTGCCATTTTTCTTTTTCTTTTTTTTTTATTGCTGCTTGGGACGTTGTTCCACTGCAGGCCTCAATTGTTGTACACTTTTAGTCATGCAAACAATCTCAAGCATTACACTTTACCAACTTTTAGACATACAAACAATCAGAAACACACTTTACTACAATTTTTAGACAGACAAACACAATCATTACACTTCACTACACCTTTTAGACATACAGTAATGAACAAACAATCAGACATACATTTTACTATTACTTTTAGACATACAAACACAATAATTACAATTTACTACAACTTTAAGACACAAAAACACTTTACTACAACTTTTAGACACAAAAACACTTTACTACAACTTTTAGACATACAGACACAATCATTTGGGACTCACCAGTAAGTGCCAGCCCCCTGAGAGGTGAGGTCCATCCCATAGTCAGGATGGTAGCTATCCTCGTCCATCACTTTACTGAGACCAAAGTCCGTGATCTTCACTTCCCCGAGAATATTACCATCAGTCAACAATATGTTTCCTGTGTCAGAGAGAGAGGGAGAGAGAGACACATGGTTAGGGACTCTAATACTTGCCAGAGAGAGAGAGAGAGACATGGTTACTCTAAAACTTGTCAGAGAGAGGGAGAGAGAGAGACACATAGTTACTCTAATACTTGCCAGAGAGAAAGACATGATAACTCTAAAATTTGTCAGAGAGAAAGAGAGACAGGGTTACTCTAAAACTTGTCAGAGAGAAAGAGAGACAGGGTTACTCTAAAACTTGTCAGAGAGAAAGAGAGACAGGGTTACTCTAAAACTTGTCAGAGAGAAAGAGAGAGACATGGTTACTCTAAAACTTGTCAGAGAGACAGAGAGAGAAAGAGAGACATGGTTAGGTTAAGTCTGATAAGATAAATGTTTTCCTGTTACGTGTGGTTCTCCAAAGTGGTCCGTGTAAATGGTCAACCACATGGAGTAAGGTTTGGTATTACGTAGTTTGGGAAAAAGAGAAAATATTTATTGATACAAGAGTTTAGGATTAGAGTTGACTAGGGTTAGAAATTTCAAAACACAAAATAAAAATAAATTATCTTATTTCTTAATCCCAACAATCCTTAACCCTACCCTCATTTAGTTCTATCTGTACGGATACCCTGAGTACATTTATCCGTGGGTAATGGATTAAAAACACAAACACATACAGAATCTTCACGGACATTATGAATAAATCTTCTGGGGAATAATCACCTTCTTAAAAATTTTGTAAAGAGAGAAAGAGAGGCAATAGATGAATAAAAGTTATTAACGTAGGGAACTTTAGAGGTAAAAAAAAACAAAAAACAATGACGACGTTCCCCAAATATAGTGACTTGAGAGGCACAACACAATACACATTTACCCAAGCAAATTTCTTACCTGGCTTGAGATCATAATGAATGATTGGCGGTTTGATCTCATTCAGGTACTTAAGTGCGGATACCACCTGCATAATCACAGATCTCGCTTCACGCTCCGGTATGGTCTTGTGCTGTCGGGGCGAGAGGCGGAATACAACACACATTACATAACATCAAAAACAGCGTCATGGGAAAAATTTACCCCACCATTGACTATACGACGATACCTGGTATTTAAATAATACCAATTTTATATATTTACTGTATAAACTTAACTATATCATGACTTGAGTGGTGATGTGTACAATACCACTTTTATTTGACCGTGATTTAAGACAGTGAAAAGCATAGATCCCCAACCTGTTTTAAGTAGAAGTCTAGGTCGTGACCATCGCAGTACTCCAGGACAGTACAGAAGCTATTGGCGTCGATCTCAAACACGTCGTAGAGTTTGACTATACGGGGATGGTTTAATTTCTTCTGAATATTGTACTCTCGTATGGCGTGTCTGTAAGGCAAGCAAGAGTTAAGGAATTATACCAGCTGGTTTTATTTACACCTCTCGAACAACTCTTAAGTTTGTTTTTTCATTATACTTGAGAAACAACTAGACTTTTTTATTATACAGTATATTGTGTACCTGCAATGTCTAAATACATGATGATCGTATACCTGCACTGACTATACACACACACACACACTGCAACAATGTAAACTCATATGACAATTTAAGTGACAAAAACTGAACTGAAGTGACCAGGTTAGACTCGTTACACCACAGCAAGACCAAGAAGCACCAGCGCCTCTCCCTGCATTACTCACTTGATATAATTGGCCTTTTTATCATCTTTCCAATCTTTGTTTAACTGGTGGACCTTGCAGGCTACGTATCGCTGCTCCTTCAGATCAAATGCCTGAAAAAGGGAATGATTGCTATGTTACTTCTATCACTAAAACACCTTTCTCAAAACCTACAGAATTAACACCATTTACTATTACCGTTCTTCCTCGTATGTCCCTCAATAAATAATCACATTGAAACTCCTCCAACTTATAAAAATTGTTAAGTGCTTGTGTGTAAAGTGAGAAAGCTGTACTTATAAATTAAAACCGAGCTTAACAGAACATGTGACAAAAATCGACTCGGATGAAACAGAAAAAGTGTGTTGTTTGAGGATGATGTTTAGACTTACCTTATGAACTTCTGAAAAACCTCCTTTTCCTAATAACATGAGCAACAGGTACCGATCATTTAAAACAGGATGATTGTTGAATCTGCAATAAGAGAACTTGGTATTAAACAACAGCTGTTAACCCAAGTAACTTTTATTTTTATTTTATATATATATGAACATCTTGTCTTTATTTATGATTGTCAAAAAGGCAACTGAGGACGTGATGACATTACTCCAACAAGTGGTATCTAATAGTTCATACCATCTCATCTTTAAATAGCAACTAGTAGTATTTTTGTTAAGTGCTTATCCTTGAGTACTGTACCTACCATCCACACACTCCTACAAGCTGAGGGGGACAAGTGTATTTCTCTTAAAAAATTTCTTCCATTTCTCGGCTTTGAAATTTGATAAAGAAAAATAAAGACTAATGTTACAGATGTCATTCAAGCCACCCCGCTACCTTACTGTAGTGACCAGCGTTCTCTCTACCAGGATAGTCGCCACTCTTACTCATGACAAAAACTATCTTACTGACCATTCTTACTATTAGGATAGTCACCTCATTACCTCGATGACCACTCTTACGTTACTTTGGTCTGGACAGATATACTAAAAGTGAGAAGGATGTGTGCTTACTCTGATACAGGTTTAGAAAGATGCAAACATCTGGCAGCTTGGGTGAAACCACCAAACCACCGCCTGAGAAAGAGCCAGGTTTCAGCACACAATCCCAATACCAAACAGGTAAATTTATCAACACCAAGAAACACCTACTACTGTACAATATTTTACAGCACATGCCTGTATTTTCTTAAGATACAGTGATAAGAGACCGATCGGTGTTCTGAGAGCACATACCTGTACTTTAATATACAGTGATAAAGACCAATCTGTATATTAAAGACATATGCCTGTTCTTTCATAAGACACTGACAGGAACTTATCACAGGCATATGATGACTCCCTCCCACCAATGAGATACATGCAGTACAACAACACTGAAAACCAACAATTTAGTCGCTGTAATGAATGTTTACAGGCTGCATGTGACTGTAACGCTTACTTTAAATATTAATCAATATCTTAACTGCACAGAACATTTTCAATATTGATAACCAGGCATCAAATTTTCTTTATATAAAAATCACTCACGATAAAATTAAGAGGGACAGGAGAATGTGATCTAACACACTGAGTACTACAGTATATGTGGGACAATAATTCTTCAAGATACTGTACAGTTCAAAGACAAAATGTAAAATAGTAAACGAAGTGACTGTTATGGTGTTAAAATAAGAGAAGCTCCCGTCGCTAAAACATTGTGTTGATGGCAACCAGCAGCGCTCCTTCGCCTCACATTACTTACTAATGGGTGTTCCTTGATCTTGTTAGGCTACATTTATTTAGGTTAAGTTAGTTATGGTAGTTTGGTTAAATACTAAGAACGGTTGCCGGCAACATAAAGTTTCACCAGCGGATGTTGGTCTGGTTTAACCAATCAGAATGGTCGCCAGCAACATGTACGTTTTAGTGATGGAGGCCACCTGATGGCATTAAAACCACTGCCTAGTAAAAGCCATCTATGACCTACAGTACAAAGAAAAGCAAAATTCTGTACTAAGAAACACAACCTGACTTTTCATCTGACCAATAACAAGACCCAAAGTGCTCCCTGCATCATCTTTGTATTATCACAATAACTGCTCCAAGTGTTGTTATTCAAATTACAAAAATACTTATTACAAAATTTTCCTAAACAGTATTGTATCATTCAGCCACAACACAGCCAGCCAGACTAACCCACCCTCAACACAGCCAGACAGACTAACCCACCCTCAACACAGCCAGCCAGACTAACCCACCCTCAACACAGCCAGCCAGACTAACCCACCCTCAACACAGCCAGACAGTTAAGGCACTATCCCACCCAATATAACATATTCTACTGTATACTGTACTAATACTTTTGGTTCAGTTATGCAGGCCCTCTCCCGCTATAGTGCAGGGTGGCCAGAACCAAGGGCAAACAATAATAACAACAACAACAGTAATAATAATAATAATAATGATGATGAAAAAATTATTCCTGGAGGCTTGGCTTGTGAAGTAATAGAAGACAAAAGAATCAGCCTTCATGTTAAGTACTGTACATGTGTCTAGGTTCCACATATGAGAAATGTACTACTTGCATTCTAAAATTAATTCCTTAATAATGTAGAAATCCTCCAATCAAAGGCAAGTATTTTAAAGAAGCAGGTAATTCCCTCCAAAGATAAGTCTCCATACCCCAAGCTTACCAGGAGTGTTACCTGCCTAGCATACCTCATCCCCTCAAAGCTCTGCCCAACCTTAGTACCAAATCTTACTCCCCAGTAGACTACCATCAATCCCTCCACCCCTGGGGTTATTTATCTCACTCCCTCGGAGACTACTCACATGTCATGAGGGTTGCGGGGTGAAGACTGGGATTGAAGGATTCTGTAAGGAACAACAGGCAAAACTTTTAGCTCACAACCCCTAATTTGGATCCCCTATCATCTACCTACACTAGAAGCTCACCTACTGTTCAATAGAATCAAACTCTCAACATCCTGTTCTGATAACTGGTATTCATCTATACAAACTAGAAGCTTTAGCAAATTTTAATGGAGTTGAATCTGCAATACCCTGTTGTGAGTGTTGGGATGATTATAATATTTACATTTACTATAGTCTACATATCATCACTTGTTCCAAGACATAAGTTACTCCAAAGCAAATACAGGTAACAGTATATATATAAACATGACTTATTAGAAAACTAAATACAGTATCATGTATCCTATACTGAATTAAATACAAATCTTTTAAGAGAGAATTCCTTATAGTGTTTTAGTCATTAATCTTTTAAGAAATATTCCCAAGACTTATGAGAGCAGCAGTAACACACCAACACAATGACTTGCATTTACCACATCCAAAAGGGGGGGGGGGGGAAGTGATTAACTTGACTCAAGGGATCCTACACATGATGCCGGACTCAGTGTAAACATTCCTCACACACCAACTATAAAAACTATAAAAAACTCTCACAACTTCATTGACATATTTTGAGAGGTGTGATGTTCAGTAAGGTAGGGGATAATTTATGGGTTTTTAACACACAACAAGGCTTTGGAAGTAAGACACGAGGGCGACGCTCACAATAAAACACAAGACAAGTGAGATGTTTGCCCGAGGAAGAAGTTTGAAGCTTTAGATAGCGAGGAAGAGTTAGATGTGCTCAGCTGCCTGTTGAGGGGTCATATTAGGAGGTTTATTGCTGACCTCTGTGTGTGTTTACAGAGGTTTATAATATATTTATGTACTTAAAAAAACTAACATCATGCCAGGGAGGTTAAAGTTCCATCACACACACAGCTGAATCTTTAGAAAATGTTTAAGTTCAGCAGTTCAAAGTTACCATGACTTTCTTAGGTCCATATACACTATAAACCTCTTTATTCACTAACTCAAAACAGTGCTGTATATATGACACTAACTCTGAACCCCTAATACGACTCCTTAACGTCGATTGTGAAGAAAAACTTGGGTGTAAAAATAAGAGTGGACTGTTGATGTGTGGACCGGGTCTAGTTTGATGATGCAGCTTTGTTTGAGGGGAGAGTCTATCAACTATGAATATAAATGAAAAACAACAGAGAATGTGAACTATGTAAATACCAGATAGTACCGCACACTTAAAAAAGAAGGAAACTTGCAATGAAAAACAACAAAATCGAACGATGAAAAGCTTAGCATGGTTAATTTCACGCTTAAGTACTCACGCCATTTTGAATTTATCAGGTATATCTCCCACTTCAAAACTGATCAACATGCAGACTCATCACAACACAGTAAACGTCAACACTGCACATTAATTATATATAACCACAAAGCCATTCGTGCATCGAGAATCCAATCCTGGTACCTCCATATACGAGATGCCTCAGAAATATATATACTACTGTACTGTACACACACACAACACCAGGCCACCTTACATATTTTTCTTGAGATCGAGTGAATGCTTGTATTAAAACAGCAACACTTTCCTCACTTGTGGCAGATCTCGCACATCAAAAGTGACGACAATGTTGCTGTCGTAAAAGCATTGATGCGACACTCCACAAATATCTGTAAGGTATTGTGGTTATATTTTTCTGAGACACCTTGTAGACTTCTGCATGCCAGTATAGTGCAGTTGCTCCATAGATATTTAAAGTTAAGTTGCATATATTGGCACTCTAGTCCAGCAAGTGCACAAAATGTTTGATGAAAGGGATGCAGTTTGTAACATTAGAGGAATAATTGTTAGTTGATATATGTAGAAAATATTAAGAACAGTTTTGAGATTACAGCAACACACATACATACATACATACATACATACATACATACACACACAGTACACAGGACTTACAAACTTAATATCCTAACCTAACCTAATCTAATCTAACCTCCCCTAAACCTTGTATAAAAAAACTGGATGATCTACAAACCAAACTTACTAACATACCTTAAACTGATCTAAAAGAGCAATAATGTAAAAACTGACCAACAAACCTAAGTTAGCCACAACACTTGAGAAAAACAGTTCAGTAACTTGTAGGTAAGTTTTTGTCAAATATCTTAAACCTTATTATCAACAAGTTCTGGAAGTGAGGAGGTCATCTTGAATCACTAGAATGAGTGAGAAAAATGGCCATAAAACACTAATGATGATGATGATGATGATGATGATCAAATTCTAAATAATCATTCTTATTATACTGAACTACTGAGAGAATACGAGGATGATTACCCAATACGTGGTACTAAAGGATTACGTCCACATAATAATCACCCACAACAAGTCACATGGTCTCATGAATTTTCTTCCGAGAATTAAAATTCACTGAGCCCAGGGAATCCAAACAAACTGAACACTTTACACCATCAGTGCCGACACACACACACACACACACACACACACACACACACACACACACCCCAGATGAATAAACACAAAAAATACCAATCAACCTTAGGGAAAAGAATCATACTGTATTGGTGTATAATGTCATAATATCTATCTACTGTAGGGATGAAAAATTCTACTATGCCTCAACTATATTGCCAGCTAAGATGTATTATGCCTAGCTTCTGTAGGCAGCCTGAGAGCATGTGGAAATTAGCCAACTCCTAATGCTAACACTAAACTAATCTAACTTCCCTCCCCCCCCCCCCCCCTCCCTAGATAACATTAGGGTGTTTAATCGTCAGGTGAAATAAATTAGTGCCGAGTTAATCTTGATGTGATCCAATGCCTTCTTGATCAGTCTAGTGATTACCCCCAGCAGAAAGAGAGTGACGTCTACCACCCCCATGACTCAGGCCAAAAGGAAGAGAACTACAATTTCATTCCCATTTGGTGCTGAGTAATCCCACAAAACCACACCAACTAAACCATCTTACTTGAATACAATACAGTCCACACACACACACACACACATCCAGCACCCACAAGAAAACATACTTCAGTACACACAATATGACAGCTTCTGGCATGTACACATATAGTAAAGGTCCCTCATGAACACACACAGTACAACACAGGTTGGCGCACAAGTAAACACAGAAGAACAAAGCAGCAAGTAAAACAAACTAGCATCAATGTGCTTTCCATCACTCACTTGCTATGATTTCTAGCCAAGAGGACTCTGTTGCATGTGACCATTTATGAAACACAAGCAAAGATACACCATTACTTATTACATAAAGAATAAAAAATTGTGATAATTCCTTCCTTGTGAAAAAATTATATATCTAAAAATATAAAAATATGCACTAGTTAATCTATAAAATAATAAACATGGTGAAATTCATACAAAATAATCTATGACTAAATCTTCACTGATAAAAATCTGCCATAATGATCTTGTACACTTCAAGAATTGTACACTACTGCTCTGTACACTAAAAGTATACAGTACTCACAAACTTTCAGTCATATAATACAAACCAGTGGACCTCACAAGTCTATAAGAGCAATATGGAGGTCTTAAAATACTGTAACTCCTTAAAGCAATTTGCCACCAATTACTAGCCAGCTGTCTGTCTTTTGGAACCTCTCTCTGAATTCTCTTCCTCCAGTCACCACTCTTTACACAGTCTGTTCTCACGTCCGACCTTAACTTGTACTGACCTTGTCACTCTACTGCCCCATCTACCACACAGCAAACATCATCATCATCTATACTTCCTTCTGTTTCACTTCTCTTACCATGGGCTCTGCCACTCTCCCCTCGTGATGCATCTTGACCTAACACCCTCACTGCACCTCACTTTCAACTTTTATATTGACCGCTCACACCTCAGCCTGATCCAACACAGATCTTGCTCTCCACTGTAACCCTAAATTGCCTCCAATACTCGAAAGGTCAGATCAAGTTAATGTTTGTATGGGTTTATCACCTTTTCTTATCAACAGTCACAGGCTACCACTATGTCCACTAAAGCTGTGTATGACCTTCTATATCCTCTCCATAAACATTTCAACAACCATCCTTGTTGAGGGAAGTTCGTTCACACAGCCACACACACATCTATAAAAGCCTCAATGATGATGATTCTCTCTCTCTCTCTCTCTCTCTCTCTCTCTCTCTCTTTCTTGCCTTTATGATTATTCCAATTATTTTGCCCCCAAATCCCCCCCCCCCCCACACACACACACATAACTTATTATAATTTAATACATCTGTATGTTAATCTCTCTCTCTAGCTGTGTGTGCCAAGACAGCACACACAGCTGTCAGACATATGAGAGCGCCCAGCAACACCAGCTGATGGGTGACTCTCTGAGTACAGCTGCACTGCAGAGAGCATATGAGAGACTGAGGAAAATTTAACCTTTTTCCAGATATTAAAACCCTAAGCAGCGAAAAAAAGATTTCATATGACATATAAAAACCCTGAGGGTGGAGAGTCTAGGCTACAAGTTACAGTAGGTTCGGTGTTCTTAAGCAGCTTGAGTTGGAAATCCCCCATCCTCTTGAATTTTCCACCTTGCAATACAGTACAGCCAATACTGCCCCTCGCCCAACTCGGCATTTTGGATGAGAGGAAGTTTACTGTACAGCACTTTAATGATTTTCATGGAGATTGTACAAATGTTTCTATTAGATGAGCAACATTGTCCTCACATGTATAAAAGTACTGCATTGTACATCTGGTGTCATAATGGTTCACGTAATGCTTTCTATTTAAAAATAATAACAAAATTATAGATAAAATACACTTATAGTGACATATCCATTACAGTAGCCGGAACAATTGTTGCAGAGCACTTCTGGGAATGAGAGATTTCTGGGTAATGAGACGACTCTCTTAAAGCTGAAAAAAATTATCCCTCATCACCAGAATTATCCAGATACCGGAAAATTTTTCTCAGAATTTCCAGAAAATGGACCCGATTTGCATCTCTCAAACCCCCCCAAAAAATCTCCCATTCCCAGAATTTTCCCGGTACTGGAAAAAATTTATCAGAATTTTCCGGAAAATGTGCCCCTAAGAAAATTATTCCCAAAGTCGGAATTTTCTGCAGAAAATTCCGACTTTGGATACGGTTTTCCAGCAAAATTTCAATTCCGGCTATCGGAGAGTTCCGGTTATGAGGGATTCCAGCTAACGGAGATATTACCGATATGGTATTTAAAATACACTTCAAAGATTATAAAACTACTTTATATTTTCTAGGGGAGGCCAGCAGGGGAAGGGAGGCAGCCTCCTCAATAAATTTGGAAACTCCATCCTCTGGAAATGGGACATCTGCCTCACTTGCTAATGTGTGTCTCTCAAAGTGAGGACAATATGATTGTTGTGATACAAACATTCATGCCATCTACCACAGTAAAGCACTGTGTCATCAAATGGTCAGCTCCAGGGCCGCCCTAAACCTGGGCAACTCCCTCAACACTCCACAGCCATATTTGGAAGAAAAAAATTAAATACTACACATTCCAGCTAAGAGCACAAACTATGAATCAGACTAAAGCTGGATCATGACAGCCATGAACCAAAGACTCTAACCTGCCACTACTCAAACTCAGAGAGGTTGAGGCTCACAGACTCACTTACCCCCTTGTGAGTCCAGAAATGACCTAAGTCCCAGATGTCTTTTAACATAACACTACAAGATACACCACAAACACCTCAATATACTACATGTAGGTCTGTCCCCCCCGGCCGGATAACCCCCAAACCTTCATTCAAAATGGAAGTTGTAGTGCAGCATTCACAAAACATGAAATAAACCCCACACGAGTATCTCCTGCACGGTCCTGCCCCAAACCCTAAACTGTAAACTCCTGTAACTAAACTGCTTGGCTAAACAACGCAAGGCCTGTGTATTAGGTCACACGGCCGGGTGTGGTTTATGACCCGAGCTACCAACACGTTGATGAACCCTCGGACTTGATTGTCAGTAAATAAACATGCAATGTCCTAAATAACATCTTACAGAAATCACCGCCTCCAGATTGCGTTGCCCATAACGAAAATAAGAGTATGTGTGTAAACTAGTGAGAGAGCAGCACTTATCTGAACACCAGGAATGGAGAGGGTAGGTGAGTGACCATCCTGGAGCTCAAGTGACTGGAAACTAAAAGTGAAGTGATCCTGGCTTGTTGGGCTACAGCCAGACACGTGATGATCGTAGAATGTTTCAGGTGGTGTAGTGGAAAGTCTCCTCTCCCTTCAACCTTTGGGTAGCTAATTGACACTTCACACAATTGAGGTTGAAAAAAAAAGTTTCCTTCCTAAATTACAGTAGTTACCTATCGAGATATGTTAAATTTAGCACTAGTTATATATGTCAAGAGAACAGCACTTGGAATATTTAAACCGGGAGTAGTCCAAGATGATAAAATGAGCAAACTACACTGACACACTCTACACTGACACACACACACTACCTACTGTCACATCCTCACACATTGTGGTCATTCATTTATATCACCCAAGTTCTTCAGCGATAAGTATGTAATTCTTTTTTCTTCCCAGCCAGAATTGATCAGCCTACACTGACACATTATCTACACTGACACACCAATAAGAAAAACAATCTGGTCAAGGTCGGGACTTGTTTACTTCAGTTGTCTGTCACTTTAAAAATATCTTATACACGTAATTCCTTTCTTACTACATCTCGGCAATAATTCCTCTGCCGTCCACACTCTAGCCTTCTGCAAGAGTATTCCAGTGGCCATTACAACCTACCACAAATATACAATGAAAATCCTTCGACAATATCCTCATTATCATTAACATCCTTCAACTGTCTAGGATCTATGTCTGAGAGGTCCTACATGGTCACTATTTGCATAAACTTCCACATCTATCCTGGGAACTTTCACCTCGTCCCCAAAATAGTCGTAAGATTCATTCACCGTCTTTCTAAATTCACGTAGGGACAATACCGAGCATCTTTGTAGTTGCCAGCACAAGTTTTCTAAACCTCCTGCTGTCTATGCTTTTACTTATATCTATTAAGTCATATATTATCTATTCTCTGATGCTTCTTACAACACAATCGTCTTTAGTTACTCCTCCTCTCAATGCATAACCAAGATTGCCATTTGCCCACCTCCCCCTCCCAGCCACAAGCAGTTCTTCAATCATTACTCTCAAACTCCGAAGTACTGTATATGACACTTTATCTAATATACACATATAATGTCTCTATTTATCCCCTTCCAATAATCTTTAGTCACCCATTGTATGCTTTTCTGTTCTCTCTTATTCAGCAAATTTCTCATAAACTTTCCTTCACATTGTTGCCATTCTTTTGTTGACTTCATCCTGACTCCCAGACCTTAAGGACCCTATATCTAATGTCCCTGATCATAATGGATAAGTTAGGGACAGCTGGTGCTCATTTTAATCCCCGTGTTCTTTTGAGTTTTGGCTTAATCGTGTCTTGTGGATAGTTTTGTCCTTCACAGATTTACACCATAACGCGGGTGATGCATACGAGGCGTAAGTTGGTGATATTAACTAAAGGTAGACATGCAAGGTGGCTTTATTTACATTCATTTCTTCTTGCACATCTCATACACATTATCATTACCTATAAAAAAAAATATAACCAATCGCTAAAATGGAAACAGTTAGGTTAGTCTCGTCAATAAAAGTTCACCATTCTAGAGCTGCCCGAGACGTGAGGCATAACATACTTACCATAATCCCCCCCCACAACAAATCATAAGAGCCATGTTCTACAACACACCTTTGAGTTGTTAGAAGCAGGTTGAGTGAGACTAACATCACTAATGCACATGCACTAAGTATCGGTAAACTCGATAATACTTGCCATAAAGGATCGAGATGATAATGGTTTTAAGATCAACCTAACAGATGCTCACCTTGATTGGTCCTCGTTATGAATTCGCTTGAGTTCCCTAATATGAAGATTTCTCTCTCTCTCCAACTTTTCCATTTCTTGTTGTAGGTCAGTATCCTCCTTTTTAAGAGCGGTTTGCCTTAACTGTTGGCGAGACACAGAATTACCAAACATTACATATCATACCAGAATAATTTTTAGAGTTCACATGAAATAAAACCAAACGAGCGTTTTATTTATTTACTGAACTAATACAGAACATTTAAGGATGATTTAAGTGGAAAGGATAAAGGATGAACTATAGTCAAGGTACAGTCACCAGTTATGAATCAACCTTGAGAATCAGTGACGACCCCTCAAGTCACATATCCCAACAGAGTGAGAGTGTGTGTGAACCAGCTGGGTATACACTGCTAACTACTCTCACCATTACCGTCTTCAACCCTTACACTCATCCTACAAGTTCCAACAATAAATTTATCGGATCATAACTCGGTTTAATCATTAGCTATTAAAATTCTATTCAAGTCACTCAATCCACTCTTCGAAATCAAGAAAATTTCACTGTTCTGAGAAAAGCAAGTACAGTACTGTACAGTATGTGTATGAATAGGAGTAAACATCCAGATTTTTAATGGTGTTCCAGCAAATGGTTTGACCCAATGATCCATACAGTATAAACATTGACTAGCACTATAATGATCCAATAACATTAAATATTCTTAAACAAAATAAAACAAAGAAACAGTTGATAACTCCAGTATTAACAGTATTCAATTAAGAAAACCATCCACCCAGAATATGGTACCTCAATAGCAACAGGTTAACTTGTATACAAACTGTCTCTATACCCCACTACAACCTTACTTCACTGACCTTTAGTATTTCTTCTGACTCGTAATATTCCTGGATGGTTAGGTCCCGGTGGTCGTGGTCACCCCCCAAGCCGTTCGGAAGGTTCCCGCCGCCCTGCCCCTGGTTACTGTTTGCCCCACGTTTCCGAGAGTTGCTACCACCTTCCGATGGTTTACGTTTCATTAAAAGTTTCCGCTGCCGATCTATTTCTTCTCTATTTGCTTGTAGTTCCTCCTGCCGTCTGTGACATCATCAAGAGACAGTTAGTTACAATACAAGACCTGACGTTACTATGAAGACACAATATATATACGATGATAACCGAGACACCTATTCAAAATTATTCTTGTTTATACATTCAAACTTCATCCTGCTATGATGTAGGATGACCAGACAGGTGCTGATCCTAAGTCTTTAATAGTTACTTCACCACCCCCCCCCCCCCCCCACGGGCAGGATCCTACTAGTGCTCTGTGGGTTGTTCTACAAGTACCTGCCAGTGTGCTCACTTTACAGCAGTGAGCACAATTAAATCCTTCACTCTGACTGGCCAACAAGCTCATGATCATTCACCTGAGGTAAATAATCTACCACTGAGCCACTGAATCCCTCCATTAGTGAGTAAATCTAAATATCTACACTACAGACCTTAAAAGTTTCTGCTGAACTGATCAAGAGATTATCCCACTTATTGATTGACAGGTGACTCACACATTTGCTTCTACTCTTGAGGAAAAAGAAAACTATTAGAACACAACATCTCCCAAACAGAAGAATATTTCCATTACTTGTTGTCACACATTCTATATTACTTGCTCATCCCTATAAATCCACCAACTCAAGCTGTTACACTCATTAATTCATCCACTTAACCTCCCATGTCACCTGAACAAACACAAATAACTTTTATCACATTACACTCACAACTAAATCAATGTATATATTTTATTAATTCACAGACAGACAAGAAACAACAACCCTCAACCACTATAAAACAGGGATAATAAAAGCAATAACATGAACCAAGAGGCGACTCACTTTGTTATCTCCTGAAAAGCGTAACCATCTTGCCAGTTTTCCTGGAAGGTGGCCCCGACCCTCTGAGTGACAAACTGCCCGAGCCTTAATCGATTTTGCATACACTTTTGCCGAGCTTCTTTCTTTTCTATATTAGACTTCTCAATCTGTAATTTCTTGACTACTTCAATACATTTATTAATTTGTAACTGTTTCTGTTCAAGGAGTTTACTTTGAGTCTGCAGCTGTCGAGATAGTTCTTCATTTGTCTGTAACGAAAAGGAAAATGTCACTAATTGCTGAATGATAATAATAATGATGATACTAATGACAATAATAATAATAACAACAATAAAATTTATAATAGCAGTGATATCTCGCTGCTATTAGCCGGAACAATTGGTGCAGAACACTTCCAGGAATGAGAGATTTCCAGGTAATGAGACGACTCTCAGAAAGTCAGAAAAACCCCTAATTCCCGGAAAATTTTCTCGGAAGTTCCAGAAATTGCACAATACATCATCTCTCGAACCCGTAAAATTCCGGCTTTGGGAACCATTTTCCGAGAAAATTTCAATTCCAGCTATCGGAGAGTTCCACTTGAGAGGGATTCCGGCTGATGGAGATATTACTGTAATAGCAACAACAATATTACAGTCTTCTTATTCAGTTGTACAAACATGAGGCTGGGTAAGTGGGTGACCTCTCTCAGGAGGGTGTTGAGGACCTCTCCCAGGAAGGACTTATAACACCGCAAATATAATAATACATGTTTACAAGGCCAAGACATAGCAAGTTTTTCAAATGAGTAGATAAACAGACAGTAGTTTAGTTGTTAGACACTAAAAACTGACTGATAAAACTCCATAATCATCATTACCTCATCATCAACCTATTAAATTAAACAATCTGGCGGTTTGCCCCAAAGTCTCGACAACAACAAACATTTTCTCGAGGTACTTACACACTGTAAGTTATCGATTCTTGAATTTTTTGCCTCCATGTCCATAGATGCACGACTTTCCATCTCTTCAACTTGCCTATAGGTAATATCACTCTGGGTTGCACGGTGAGTCACAGGAACGCCTCGAGGTGGGGGCATCAACCCAACAAGTGGATCAGTTAAACCACTGTGACCAGTCTGTAGTGGAGGAAATATTTTAAGTTTAATACATCGTGTAGAGTGACAGCTGCTACCTAGACCTCAAACAAAACTAATACATTGAAAACTTTACCTATCATAAAAACTTGTAAAGGTGTTTATGACTGGGTAACATTATCAACCAAACACAAAACTGTAGTACTGTATATACAAGACAGAATTACATAGATGACAAGCATAGTAAGATACAATACTGATTTTAGTCAATGTACCGCAGGCCATTTGTCTACATGCACCTGATGACACAAAATGACAACAGTTTTTTATTATGTTTTACTTCCACATTTGTTTTAGATAGGAGCTATGTTTTTATTATATTTTCCCTCCAGTTCCTTTATATTTACAAATTAAAGACAGATAATATACACTATTTTAACGCCACATCCAAGCAATGAGGAAATAATGTTCCCCAAGTCCAAAATTACAATGCCGAAACTTCCTAAAAAAAAAATTAAATATTTACCTATAAAGTTTTTTCATTCCATCCTTCATCTTTCTTCTTTCCCCTCCTTCTCTTTCTTTCATTCCTTCATCTCACATTCTATCTTCCTGTTCTGGAATCCTCATCACTAGCATCACGTAGCACTTTACCTAGGTTCTGGCACCGATTCGGGAATCGTTGCATGAAAGACTGCCTCCATATGTCTCCAATTCTGACCACTTTAAGGTTCTTTGGTATTATTAGATAGGTCACAGTCAGAAGGAGCTAAGGTAATGGACCATGTAATACCACACAGTTTTTTGGAGTACATTATGACTATGAAGTACAAGTTCTGAAAAGTACACAGTGTAGCACCTTCTCAAACAGACCATTATGTCTCTTAACCAGCATACTAGCCTGATCTAAAGACCTATCATATATTTACTACTTTTATCCTACTATTGTGCCTCACACTACTAGAGGTTGGGTCATACACCTACCATATGTGTTAGCAGTGTCTGTGGGGAGGGGCTCTTGGCACCAGAGAGTCTGTGAGGGGAGTTCGCCTGCTGCTGCTGCTGTTGTTTGAAGTAATCGTTAATTTTCTTGTTCTCCGTCGCTCTGCTAACCTTAGGAGTCACTCCCCCTCCTCCCTCGTCATTCAGCGCCCCTTGCGATCCGCTTTTTCGTTTCCTTTTCCGGTCACTTGGGGTTCGCAGCTGGACTTTATCTGGACTGGTACTTTCCTCTCGGTCAGATGACCCTGCAAAATGTTTAATATGCAATAGTAACTTGCCACGTGTCTTAAACACTGTCATTCTTATATAAACCCTGGGATTAAACAATGTGTACAGTGAGGGCTGGAGAGTCACCATAAAGTGAACAACAAAGCATTAAGAAGAAACCCACAATGGCAGACAAAATATTTATTCCAAACAGTTTTGACGACAACTGTCGCCCTCAGAGGCCAGTCTTTGTCTGTAACTCCCCTGAGGAGAGTGACAGTTGTCACCAAAACTGTTTGGAATAAACATTTTGTCTGCCATTGTGGGTTTCTTTTTGTAGAACAGTATTACTTACCATACTCACCACAAGGAGAGACACCAAGTTTGGGTGTTTGTCTCTATAGATGATAAATAATGTGAAACAACTTGTCACTAGAAACTTTCATTTGTTTTACAAAACAACTACTGTAAACTTTCATTTATATGAGAAGCTCAGTGAAACACCAACATATCAACTAACCAGAGAGAAATGAGATTCTTGTTCCAAATCAATGAACTCAATTACATCAAGAGAACTCAGCCCCTAACCTTGTACAGTATTCACACTACTGTACTGGATGTTTTAATTACAGTTCTGTACTGTAATCACGGTCGAGTAGTTAAGTGTTGTCTAAAATCCATAAAATCCTCTACAGTACTGTACTACAAGATGCTGGAAGACAACTGACCAGTGCTGAGGTTGGAGTCTTGTCTGTCCAGTAACATAGGCTGAGACACAGATCCGGACATGGAAGTGGGCGGTTGTGTAGAAGTGGGAGTGCTGGGGTTACTCCCACCAAGGTGCGCCTGTAAGGTAACAAGTGTCTCATTAGCCGGGAATACTTTACAACCTGTAATATGGGAAATATTGTCGGGTTAAGACGGTGACGGAGATAAAAGACTTGGCAGGAAGTCATAAGGGACAGTGACAGTAATAAAGGTCCTTCTTAATAAAGTTACCAGTAGTAATATATGGCAACACAGGTGTCTAATACAGTGGGTCCCAGAGGCCTCACGACCAATTGGGGGACAGTGGCTACAGCACACATGCACTAAGCCTCAGCAGTGTGGTCAGCACTGTATTCAATGGCCTTCACTTACCAACTGTAAAGTTTGGTAACCATTCACAGGTGGGTGGACCTGGGGTACTCTGGGTGTGAACCAGTAACCCTTAGACAGGTGGCGAGCGCTGTGGCTGCAACACTTCTTGTATGTACAAAAGTGAAATAAAAGAAGCAAGGCTTTAAACAATTAATGAAGTAGTTGAGGACTTTGTATCAACAACACAGAGACAGATACTGTATATCAAACTCTTGACATGTTGAGGTGAAGGAAGGAAGACATTTGTTTCATCATCACAGTTAAACATCTTGGTCATGTTTAAAAAATAAACTTTACCTGGGCAATATAAGAAAGTTCTCCTATCAATTATCAACACACTATGTGCTGTAAATATACATTGTATATGAAAGTGTTCCTCAGAATAAAGTACAAGATACAGGTACACATTATAATGAAACTTATCAATACTGTACAGTAATCCCAAACACACCTGAACTAACTACAGTATAAGAATAACAAAACCCGGCTGTCAGGAGCACAGTATCTGGGTACAGTAGCTACACCATCCAGGGAATGTGGCGCTGTAACCCGACACAACAAAACACCTAACTTTTACTTAGTTTTCAAAAAGCATAAATATTACTATTCTGTACTTATGAGATGGAATTACAGGACATATTGTAATTTTGATGAAACAATAGCTAAAGTAACTATTTTGAGACTATGATATAATATTCAAAGTTGTTCAGCTTCCTTCATTGTTTGTGACATCTTGTACTTGACATAGTACAGTAATTGAGTTATACAGTACATGCTGGAAAGTACAGTATACAGAAGCCCCAACAAGGCATTTTTTCTTTAAATAAATCTACAGACAAGAAAATTACTCGCCACAGTTTGAATGTAAATAACAACAAAGAGAGGCTTCATTAAGTGGGTAGAGGTGTTGTTATTGTGGGAAGTACAGCACCACTACTCCAATGCCATTACAACACGCCAGTAAACATGATCCCCCAAACACAGTCACTTTTACATACTGTATATTAACATGACTGGGAATTCATATCACACAAAAGCTAAAACAAGAAATATGGTACAGTGGCCATTGACGGGGGTGGAGGTGTTTTTTTTTTTCCCAGAGATCATAAGAACCACTGATGCTATGTCACCCCAACCCTACACATGAAAACTGCAACACCTGAGGCTCCCTGTGATATTAACTCCTCCTTCCCTGTGTGTGTTAATATCTTGATTTAACATGTACTACCGCTGTCGCCACATATGCCGGCTCAACCATGGGGTAGACATGGGGGCTAACCTGCAGGGTGAAGGAATCATCCCTCATCCGACTCAAGACGTGTGGATGAGCGTCAGCACAGGGGCGCTTAACGACACAATTTGCATCGACAAACTACGAGAGGGTTAAGGTGTTGACTCGGCTGGTAAAATAAGTACGGGTTCCAAATCTTTACGAGATCCTAACAAAGGGACAGACACTATAGTACGCACCAGTTACTTTATAATCAACGATGCTGTTTTATTGTTTGTATCCACGTCTTGTTTGCTTTGGGTAATTGTTTATATACACGTCCTGTTTACCACAGCTAATTGTTTATCGACATGTCCTGTTTACCCTGAGTAATTGTATATATACATGTCCTGTTTACTCTGAGTAAGTGCTTATATGAATGTTCTGTCTGATTCAGGTAATGACTATACTGTACTGTACTGTACTTTACATTCCTTTACCTGCTGAGGGGGAGGGGGAGAGGGGGGAAGGGGGGAGGGGGAGAAACGACTCTAATTCATGTGTCATTACTGCCTCAGGTACTCGGGTAATGGTCGAAATTGACTGTCTACTGAAGGAACATGAGAGAGAGAAAGAAAAAGAAAAAGAATGATAAGAGACAGGAAGAGAGAATGAGAAAAAGAGAGAGAGAAAGAATAAAAGAGAAAGAACGATCGAAAAAGAAAGAGAGAAAAAATAAAAGAGAAAGAACGATCGAAAAAAAAGAGAGAGAAAGAATAAAAGAGAAATAATGAAAGAAAAAAGAGAGAGAAAGAGAAAAAAAAGAGAGAGACAAAACAGTAGAGAAACAAACCCCTACCTCACTCCAACAACTCCACTGTGTAAGTAACCCGTGATTAGATAAGACAACATCAAGCAGTGTGGATGACCCTCCTCTGATCCCTTTCACCCTAATCAACAGAGTAATGGGATCACCTGAAGGTTAACCACCCCAGCTTATATTTTTACCTGGTGGAGTTAGGTAGTCATGGTGTGTTTTAATCATCAGGTGAAATAAGCTGGGGATGAAACAGGTGATGACATAAGCTGGGGGAAGGGGGATAACCAGGTGAAATAAGCTGAGGGAACTAATTTGGTGAAGTAAGCTGGGGGAATAATCAGGTGAAATAAGCTGAGGGAACTAATTAGGTGAAATAAGCTGGGGACTAAACAGGTGAAATAAGCTGTGTGGGGGGGGGGGGGGGCTAATCTTTAGGTGACCAAACTCAGTACAGATGAAAATAGAACACAGCAGATAAGCAAAAGGGAAAAAACATCTTAGATTCGGGCAGATAGAGATACGAAAGAGAGGTGTGTGTGTGTGGGTGTGTGTGCGTGTGTGTTCCAAACTATAAATACAAGCTTAACGATCGATCTTATGCCTGTAACGTGAAATGCTGACAAGTTAGTTAACAGACTGGACGTAATTTTCAGGTTATATCAGCGAATTAAGTTTGTCATAACCACATAGGACTCACTGGACTAAATACAGAACACCGTATCAATAAATATAAAAACAAATCTTAATAAATACTGATCGTAACTTCAAGACACATTAACGGTAGTCATTAGGCAGATAGTGGACCTCTCGTGTCTTGGAAAATTTCACCTGATTTTGTTTCTCCTCCGTCTTTAGTTATGGGAACAAGTGCGAAGCCTAATGGTTAACTTATTAAGAATGGAAGTGTTAAAAAAAATTTTAACAGTTATAAATGAAAAAAATCAAGTGATAAATTACAAAATAAAACTGAAAAGTGACAAATGATCAGCTGAAGTATACACCACTGTGTCTACATTACAAAGCAATACAAACAAAAAATTTAAAACACCTGTAAACACCTATACAAAACAAACAATAAAGTGCCGAAGTTTACAAGAAGGCATAAACAAGTGTCTGATATCAAGGTGAGAAGTACAAACAATAACATCTACATTATACCTTTTACAGCATACAAACAGTAAAATGTATTGAAGAAAATCTATCAGATTATAAAAGGCATTCAGGGGACAACACAGACTATGCTATGGTATATTGTCGGACCTACAGTACATGGGCTGACGGCAAGGTAGTGATGGTGGTAGTGTGGTGACTGACTTCACTACAAACTCAACATAAACTGAACAACAACAAGAGGAAGTATACTGTACAATGGATGCAACAAACACCTTATGATGTGACTTATGGTTCTGGGGACAACAGAAGATAATACAGTATATGAATGAAGGGATAAAAAAGACTTGGTCATTGGCTGATACTGTACCGACTCTGTACTACAAATACAAAAAGTTCATGTATTTCTTAAATCCTAGAATGTATTTACTCATATTAACTTAATGTTTAGTCGTATACATAAATACATAAGCAAATATCTATTATAATAAATACACTAAGAGCTTATTGCTTCAGTAAGGATAACACAAGACAACTTAATAATTAAATTATATACAGGTAACCCTACACAAAAACAAAAGCACTGTACACCTTTTGAGAAAGTGACGTCTGACAGATTACACAGAAATGAAAACAAGTGAAAAAAATATTGCATAAATGTCAAACCCACATTAAGACAAATATATAAGTTGTTGTCTTCTTATGTGAGTTGACATTACTCCTGATACTCCAGTACTGAGGCATAGCTTATCAATCACAACCAGAGGAAGCTTTCTAATCAATGAAATACCAAAATTACTATTAACTATTAACTCAATCATTAATTAAGAAAGTCATCAAAAAGGTTATTACAAATATCTTATTTATAAAGCAACCATAAACAGACTTTAAAATTCAACCATATGGAAAATTAGCAAATGCATCACTTCATTGTGGTCGTTTCCTCCCCAAACACCAAGAAACAGAATTAAGCATCACTTTCTTAACATCAAATAAATACTAAGAATTCATAAATAACACTGGCTTCTGTTATTTTAGTTCAGTCATAAGAAATCGTGCTGGGGGGTGGGAGAGACAGTGAAGCCGGAAGGATGACTGATAATCAAGACACACCAAACAAAGGGTATATATACGCCCTAACATCACTGAAGCACGACTACTATCTTTGACCGCATCTGTTCGTCGAATGTGTGTGTTATCCCCCGCGTCCCGTAGTATCTGTTATGCCTCGCTATGATGGGAATGTGATGTGGATGAGTGACATATATGCGACCACCTTATAACCTCAACCTTATTTCACCTTAGGTTTAAACCCCTTCCCCCTAACACTACATTGAAAGTGTGTGGTGCACAGCCCATTATGGAGAGGCAAGAGATGGGGAACACCTAAATGAGCGAGGGAGAGAGAGGTAAAGATTACAGACCACACGACATTATCTTCCAGGTTCTGTGTTGGTCCCGTAAACAGTCTTACATGACCCCAGGGTGTTCCTAAGAGTAGCTACTGTAAGGAAAGTTTCACTGAGATTGGTCCAGAGGTTTTCTATAGACCCCCCCCAGGTCATATATTCACCATCTACCTGAACCTCCATATTTTGTATCACTGATAAATCTGATTCTACAAATAAAATATGAAGCTCCCACATACCACAGTCATGCCAAGTGTAAAGTTAGTCTCAACACGGCTGGCACGACCGTCTGGGATGCCAGAAACTCATGGATGAACCACAACTCTTGTTTGTATGAAACAAAACTAGTAAAAATCCAGCTCCCTTATTCAAAATACTTAGGAAAAAGGACTAAACTACACTGCTGTGACACTTACTAAGGAATTATGAGGGGAAAACTATATACAGTATCTGGACATTTATGGAATAGGGTGAGTTTTTTGGCACAGCACTGTGACAAGAGTAACCCAGCCAGCTAAGAGGGCACTTGGAAGTCCTATATATATAATGCCCAGTTCCTGCTCTGTAAAAGTGGGTTGGTGATAGGAAGGGCATCCAGCTGTAAGACTTGCCTCTTCACCTAATAGCAACTAGGGTACCATGTCATCAGGTAATCACAGCTAAGCCATGTGAGCGTGGAAAACGGCCGTAAAACTGAGGAGATGTGGTGGCAATAATGGTGATGTTGGCGGCAATGATGATGGTGGTGATAATGATGGTGATGATGGTAATATATAATCACAGTTCCCCGAGACACTACATCTACACACTACAACAATAAGGTAATCCCTACAGTACTCCTACACAAACAACGTGGCATGATGGACACTAGTAGAAGTACCTGGTCCATTAATCTACCTGTGTTCCCTTCACCAATAACACACAGCACCACATTCAGCTCGGTTGTACACAATAAATACGTCTTTTCTATGTAAATCATATTCAACAGTAAGCACATAACATTCACATTCAACGGACCCTCGATATAATGGACTTTCATCTCAATATAATCCCCAAAACATCGATCCTTAAATAACCGGCTTGATTTTTGCCCGTGTTTCACAATTGTGGACTGACATTTTTTGAGTCACTGACACATTAACCTGAGGAACCTAAAAGCAGGAAACAAGCATCTGATGGTTCTGTTGGCTATCCTTAGTCGAACTACCTTACTGTTTACTGCTGTTTGTATATATACCCGCATTGCAGAGGTACATTATTTGTATACCTGCTCGATCTACGTACTTTGTATACCTGCACCGACTCTTTAAATACATGATGAACTGTATAACCGCATGTATATCAATGTATACAGTACAATAAATCTGTAAGATGGTTTGACTGAATATCTGATTATCTGGTACGGAGATTTTAATGAATAAACATCTATCTATCTATCATTTTATATCTGAAATGTTGATGTTTGCCAAATGGAAGGTCGAAACCCCAAAGGCAATCTGTTCATACTTAATAAACTTTCTTCTCAGTTTCAAGATGACCTAAGTACTTGTGACATATGAGACAGAGAGAGAGAGAGAGATGTAGTTGTTAAGGATATGAGAGAGAGTTGTGGATAAGAAGGGAGGAGGCACATGACAGCCGGGGAGAAGGAACACCTAAACGGCCAACCACACAAAAATTAAGGGAAACATAAGACACGGACGAAGTAGCGGAGGTGGAAGTATCTGGCGCTGTCTAGACTCAACCCGACTGCGAACCTCACCAATGACTACACCAGCAGCTGATGTTTACTAACTGTTGAATGAGTAAATGTGTGTCAGATGGAACTCCTCAGTAAAGCATAAATCTCGTGGGTCAAGAAGCAACACTGGGTCACTAAATAAAAGATATGAACATGAGTGTGGTTACAGTACAAGTGGATTATGGCACACGGATTATGATACTATTAATAAACAGTTGTTGATAAAGGTGATACTGTACATCCACAACACATCATAGCCATCTTTGTTTACCATTAACATTGGAACAAAAACTGATAACTAATTAATCTTCCTCTGGTTGTAAATCATTATGTCTACAAATGACAATGTAAAGCTTAAAGTCAACTCAAGTTTCCTCAACGTTAGAAGTGAAAGTAAACAATATGACTCACGTTAAGGCGTACGTATCCTAAAAGAGAAAATACGATGATATTTAATGTTACACTTATAGTATTAATACTGCCATTGTATACAGTGCAGACTGACACTCTTACAGTTGAAAAAGAAGAATTATTGCATCTGGGTACAAAATGCTTAGCATTTCATGGGTATTTCCATTCCAGGTTCTTGATAAACTCACAGTTAGTTTCATATCAAACTACAGTACTCCTTTTCATATACACAAAAGGCTTTGCACAAAAAAGGCTTTCACAATGGTTAACGTTGTGAAGGTCATAACTGCAGTGTGACAACAACAACAGAGGTCCCTAGATGAACACTGGAACCTTGCATTAACAAGTGGTAACCACACTGCCATAATTTTCTATTTCAACTCAAGATTTTTGGGGTACAGCTTCCCGTACCTTCACAGCCAATTACACTTTACACAACACCCACATTACTGAAAGAAAATTTACTGTCAGCGAATGTATTTCTAACCTTCTCCAGTCTTCCTGGGTCAAGGTTCAGTTGTAAGGGGGAGTCCACTCTAGCTCCAACCCGGGCCATCTCCCCAGTCAGTTTGGGACTCCCACGGGGACACCTGGGGGATGTCAGATGTCTCTTGGCTTTTGGATTCTTCTTAACACACTTCCTGGAAGGAGGTTCACCTGTAGGACTATACTCCAAGCCTCCGATCACAGTTTTGTCAAGAGTCCCAGAAAAACTGGATTTTTGGATTTTCTTGTTTGAAGGCTTACAGGTGTCCTCTGATTCAGGTACCCCACTGGCTATACTTTCTGTTACAGTACACAAGAGATTGGCAGAGCTGGGAAGCAGGTTACTTCTATAGCCACTTTCCTGATTCCTGTCCCAGCTCTTGTAGGATGACCCTTGTGCCTGGTTAACATGTGAGTCTCTCACAACACTTTCTTGTAAATGTTCTAATCTCACTATTTGCCTTTCTTGGCCTCCATAAACAGATAAGTTAGCCTGTGGAACTGGAAGACTTTGGCCCTGTCTGTTGGAGCTTACAATTATTTCAGATCCATATGTGACAAAACCAGACTGCATTGTTACACCAGGTCCTGAACACTTCTTCATCCCATGAATACCTACACTAGCCTGCACGGGAGTCGGAGAGAGAGGAACGGGCTGCCTCGAGGTCATACATATTGGAGGATCTAACCTGCTGGGTACATGAGAAGAGGACGTAGCCTGTTCCCCTACACCTATAATGGCTTTGCCGCCAGTTTCTTGTATACCCGGACTTATCGGAACAGGTACTTGGGGGTTACAGTGGGAACTACCACCATTTCTTGGCGTTTCTGTACCACTTTCAATATCTGAGGTAACCAAAAAAGGGGGTTCCATTACCCGGCCTCCGATCCGTGCCTCCAGGAGCTCTTGTTTGCGAGGATCCAGGGCATTGAAGTGCTCCATCTTAAAGCCTGTCACCGCTCCTGTTGGAAGAGTGTGATCATTAGTCACCAGGACAACACCAGTCTAAGAGAATAAATGCACACCATTATGATGGTCTTCCAAACACCGCTAGTGACTAACATCTGGCGCCATAATACTACTGTTGACGTCAGTGTTCTAACTATTGCAATGCCAGGAGATTATTTTCAATTATCAATCAAAATGACTTTAATCTTTATGCAACAATAATTTCCTCTCAACATACAGTAAATAAATTAAACAAATAGCCATGACTCTGTACTAGTACTGATTCATTGAGAAAAAGTTAAAAGAGAATCCCTGGAATCACAACACAACAAAGCTCGTCAATAAAGCAATCAATATAGAAGTAAAAAAATATAACTAACATCCAAATAAGGTCATTCAGAACTGAAATCTAATGAAACTAAAAGCCTATATGTTGATCTTAATAATAATAATGAATTAAATTGTAAAAAATTAAATGCATAACTAAAGACTACAGTTTAAACACACACCAGACGCCATCTCATAGGCCGTACCCCATACCAAAATCAATGTTCTTTTTTTTTCTTTTTAAAGTGAGAGAATCACGAAAATTGAACAAAGACGGGGGTAAAATTATCTCTGGAGTCAGCTTAATGTTTATGTATGTACGGAGAGCCAAACGCTACACACTGATCCGCTGCAGAAGAATTTAACCAGCAGCATCCAGGTATATGGGTGTTGTCGATACTGTATGGTGTGTGATCTATAAGACACCCTGTAAAATATGGTGTGTGATCTTTGAAACACCCTGTACAGTATGGTGCATGACCTGAGACATCTAACTGATACAAGAAATAAATTAAAACTCCTTTATACATAATAGACGTTCATCATAGAAATTGTAGCTACTAACACAATGGTAATAAAATACAAATACAGATCAACAGGAGAGTAACCACCCCAGCTTAACCTAACCCCCTAAAAAAACATTTGGGTATTTCAGTGTCAGGTGAGGGAAGGCTGGGATGGGCTAATTTTCTGGTGATCTTAAATTATCTTCTGACATCACTGTTCCATTTGATGTAACTCTCTAGTTGTTTACTGGTTGATGTTCCACGTGAGACACCCGGTAACTTACATCATGCTAAAAAAAATTTGTGTTATTACAGTTTATTAGAGTTCATTACTGCTTGCCACTGTACGTAATAAAACTGATCACGACCATATATGTTTTTAAGGCTTCCGGCGCACGGACAATAGCGATAACCAGACCTGAAGATAATGACAGTTTTCAATGTGGTAGCTACAGTAAGGTTAAACAGATTCTCTTCATAGATATATTTACAATCCTCCTGACAGTGAAAATACAGTACAGTACAATACTTTGAATATCATGAGAATATGGAGTCCTTAGCTGATGATAAAAACCCTAACACTAAGCTGGGGGGTTAGTTTACCATTAAGGTGTCATGAGCTGTGGTTCCTTATCTGCATGAGATCCAATATTTCTGACAGGTCATTTAACTTAGTGGTTATGCTACAGTAGGTTATGTTAGTGCTGTTTCACATTCATGTAGTGGACAACAGATACAGTAGTGTGTTCCTTGATAAAAGCCTTTCCCTTGCTGAGCGATCATGGCTAACCTTCAAGGAAGTTGAGAAATAACACAAAGGTGAAAAAGAATAAAATTAAATCTTTGAACAACTGCATCAGATACTAATATGGGGAAATGCACACACACATGCAGGTGACAATGTGCCTAATCTTCATGCACAACTTGCCTTGAGCTTTGAAGAGAAGGACAGTAATTTGTGGATCATAAGAGATATGTGTAACCCTTACAAATGGAAAGCTGCAAGTTGTATTAGAAGGATAAAACACAGTCATAGGGTGATGAGAGGTGTATAAGAAAAGGATGCAAATACACACAGATAGGTACTGTACACATGGATACTTTATACATGCTGGGGTGAAATTAATACTAGTCCTGAACAAATTGTACCAAAAGATTCTCAAAATGTGGAGCATATGTAAAAAAAAAAGTTAAATAAGTGTTTTTTTCATCATTGTACAACACATGTTTATTAATTTTTCTTATTTATTTTATCCCTGTGCAGTGATGACAAACATTCGAGTAAGATGCTCGGTAGAATATCAAGAGAGGCGGGCTGTGGCTTTATACTTTCATCAGCACAGTGAGTTATTCAGTAGCATTATAACATTGAGAGGAAGGATACCGAGGAGAGACAGGGTGGCAGGGAGGCTGAAAGTGAGAGCACAGGATAAGTATAGTACGTAACTTAACACTACAGACTGTGGCTAAGAACCGAGACTTGATCTATGTACAGGAGCTGTGACTTTTGCTGCCATCTCATAAATTATTCAACTCCTAACACACGGAAGAGTTATGACAGGTAGGTAGATAATTTCCTCCAGTTAGCATTTGTTATATCAAGGTGCTGTGGTGAGACTGGCCGAGAGTTAAGCGGTGTTGGTAGCTGTGGTGCCTCACGCTTCGGCAATGTCTATAATCAACTACTCGCAAAAAAAACTATGGATTACATGGATTCTAATGATGATTACGATGATGTTGATGTTGATTTTAAAGACACGAGCTCATCTGCCTGCAAAACGCTACCTTAGTACCGGGTAATGTAAAATTGTCTAACACTAATGTAAAACCCAGACAACAGAGGAAGATCACTGCCTAGCATTAAAAATCTAGTGTGTTTAGGTACAGTAGGGAGACAGTCGGTCCTTGGTAACCTAGAAGTGATACTGTACATCATGTCGTGCTGGAAATTCCTTTGACAAACTATTTCAAGCGTTTACTAATGGGTCATATAGGTGATTGGGTTATAGCAGGAGAATGGTGATTGGTTTATAGTTGGTGAATGGTGATTGGGTTATAGCTGGTGAATGGTGATTGGGTTATAGCAAGAGAATGGTGATTGGGTTATAGCTGGTGAATGGTGATTGGGTTATAGCTGGTGAATGGTGATTAGGCTGGTGAATGCTTCTTTTCACTAAATTTTATACCTTAACTACACTGTACGGCAAAAATGTTCATATTATTGATGCCTGACACAATCCTCCTTACTTACACAACCCTGTTTGGCAATACATTGTGCATTTCCATCAAGCCCTTACCACCATCTAACAAGCCCTTACCACCATCTAACAAGCCCTTACCACCATCTAACAAGCCCTTACCACCATCTTAAAAGACCTTACCAGCATCTTAAAAGCTCCACCAGCATCTTACAAGCTCCACCAGCATCTTACAAGCCATCACTAGCATCTTACAAGCTCCACCAGCATCTAACAAGCTCCACCAGCATCTTACAAGCACCACCACCATCTTACAAGTTCAAACCACCATCTAACTAGCTCCCACCACCTACTCTCTACTTTCATTAAATAATACAAACTCCAGTAAACATATATTTTAAAATTATTCACTAAATTAATGAAATACAAATGTGGCAGGAAGACCCACAATATTGAATGGTGAAGGATTATATAATGTCCATTAGTCATATACTAATGCATTATATATGGTAAATTTTATCTACACTACATAATCACATATTTACTTATACTGTATGGTACATGGAAGAAGGTATATATTAACTGAGATAAATGTTCACACGGCATAAAGGAATAATTTCAGTTATATGAATGATAAGAATAATAACCTAATTTAAGATATCAAAACACATGCAATACTTTATCTGAGTCCATTAAGTGTTTATAACCAAGGAAATATATTAATGGAACTGTTAAAACATAATATAATATATATGTTGGTCTCTGAAAACACACAAAGTAAGAACATTATTACAGTGACTCATACAGAGGGTGTAAAATGGCCAGACAAATAATGTTACCTTATTTCACCTATATAACTACTCTCAAGTTAAGGTATATACTGTTGCTAAGGTAATATATCAATCACTAAAACAACTTAGAATACTTATAAACCCTTAATAAACAGGTATATACGTACATAAGTGTATAGAGAAACACACTAACATAAAGTCTAGCACTAAGATGGTTGCTACCTGGGTTATCAACTCATAAGAAATAACTATAACAAGTAATTTATCAGTAATCCACAATTAACTTACACACATTTATATATTATCTAAAACATCACAGTGTAAGTATCACCTCAAACACTCAATAATAATATAATAATCACGATATTAACTAAATTCCAACTCTTCCACCTTCATCACTAGAGAACTGTGATGGTTGACTTGAGATGAAATTATCACCCTGGATCACTCAGTACAAATTTTCTACGTAAATCTTTCCACATAATTATGCATACCATACGACGTTACACAGGCCATAGATGAGGAATTAAAGGAAATAGACGTTGGAGTGTGTCAAAATGGGGATGAAGACAGGAGCCATTACAGCACACACGGCCGTCTCTCCCTCTACGCCGTCCACCACCATTTTCATCTCTAATTTAAAACTGTTGCTCTCTTCACACCAACTTAAATCCACGATGTATCTATTTTACAGTTATCCACCAAGGTTTAGCGCAGGTTAATACATAATGAATAGTATTTTATAGCCAAGATGAGGCTCAGGAAAAGCGAATGTTTACGAAGTCTCCAGCAGTTGGCCATCGATTCGCGGCGTTATTGTCAGAATATTCAACTTACCCAACGACATTTCGGCGTAATGCACACCCAGTCCATTACTTCATAGTAGCAGGTCCCGCCGAGAACTTATAATAACCTTATAAGATATTCCGCACTCATACAAAATCGATGAAAATTGCAAAATCTTCAATCCCTCCTTCGTCAACAATGAACAGTATGAAACGCGTCAGCCGGCAAACTATGGTCAGAGAAAACGGGAACTTCCACCTCTGCTCCAATATTGTGATAATTTGTGTGTTTTACCTTCTACTATGTCCTCCTTTCTCATTACTACCATACTTCTCATAATAAATTATCCATTGGAGAGCTATATAATGGTATCCGTGGCCTCTGTGGTGTTTTTTTAACAGACAACGTGTTTGCTATGCACAGGTACCTGGAGACATGAAATGACTGTATTAATTAAATACCTGTGTGTTATTTTTCCCTCATGCAGGTATTTTTTTTTAGTATTCCTACGTTTTTACCGCGGGTAGTAACACGTTTCACTTGTTTATGAAGTCGTTTAATGGCGTAACCAGTCAGTCCTATATACAGTTAACAGTTTACACTTACCGGGAACTACCCATGATAAAATGCTATTGAATCTGTGTAGAACTAAGGCTACTTAATATTTCTTAATGATTATCCATCTAAAAACATCTTTAAGGAGATGAGAGAGGGGGTGAAGAGCCAACATGGCAGACAGTCAGGCAGACAAGCACCACTGGGAACTGACAGGCTGGGTTGACCTGATGGCCGCCTGCCTCCCTATGTAAACCTCACCTCCCTACCTCCCTAGCTGAAAATTCGTTCCCCTTTTATTTTCATCACACCTAGGGCTAATAATAAGCTGGAAACATATACTGGATGGTGTAGGTAAGGTGAGGAGGATTCAACATGGCGGTGAGGGCGGAGGAGGAGGGTAGAAGGGGGAGGGGGTGAGGTGCACGTAGAGAGCGGACACTACAATCCCGCAGCGGCCGCTATACGGAGGTGGTCGCTCGAGCCGGTGGGCGTTTGGCGGCGGGTGCGGCCTTCCTCTCTCCCATGTTCCACAATTTTAACTTACGAATTATTTTATTTTTGGGGAACGAATTCTCGATCAATTTCATCGTTTTTCGAATTTCCAGGAGAAGGATATTGTTTTGGCTCGGTTTCCCTTGAGGGTGTAGGGGGGACTTCACCGCCCCGGGGGAGTTGGACGGCGTTTAATGTGTGTATAAACGCAACGTGGCAACGGGACCTTCAAGGAAAGAGCCCCTGTGTGTGTGTGTGTGTGTGTGTATGTGTGTCTGCGTGTGAAAATGGCGAAGAGAGCAGGAACGCACATACATACAATATATACATACATGCATGCACACACACACACACACGCACACACACACACACACATCA
Organism: Homarus gammarus; assembly: GCA_958450375.1. Lineage (NCBI taxonomy): Eukaryota > Metazoa > Arthropoda > Malacostraca > Decapoda > Nephropidae > Homarus > Homarus gammarus. The sequence goes on along the minus strand of CAUDMG010003192.1, from coordinate 566,723 downwards.
ATGCACATATAATCACGTGCCAATAAACATACACACACGCACGCACATTATGGGATAATTCATTACACACACACACACACACACACACACACACATACCTAAATGCATACACGGAAAATTGATCGAAATATATATGCTGTATATGAGAAAAATTCATACATACAGTATTTCCATAAATAATCGTTCATACATACACACACGGGTGTATACATACTGTACATACATGCGGGTGTATGCGGCGGGTTATTGAGGTGAGACGCGGGGAGTATACTGCTTGTCTCCCCCCCTCCACCACCCACTCCTCCGCCCCCACCCCCTCTCCCACCCTCCCCACCCTCCTCCGCCCCTCCCCCCCTCCCAACCCTCCTCCCCCCTCCTCCCCACCCTCCTCCGCCCCCTCCCAACCCTCCTCCCCCCTCCTCCCCACCCTCCTCCGCCCCCTCCCCACCCTCCTCCCCCCCTCCCCACCCTCCTCCCCACCCTCCTCCGCCCCCTCCCCACCCTCCTCCGCCCCCTCCCCACCCTCTTCCACCAACTCCACCTCCCTCCTCACCCTCCTCCCCCCCCTCCTCACCCTCTCTCCCTCCCCCTCTCTCCACCAATTCTCCATTCTCTCTCCACTTCCCCCTCCTCCTTTCTCCCCCCTTCCCCCTCCTTTCTCCCTTCCCCCCCTCCTTCTAACCACACAACACTCTACTTTTTATCAGCATTATATCGGGTCATGTTGGTGCTATGACTGTATGTGTGTGTGTGGGTGTGTGTGTGCGGGTTCTCAAACACATAGGTAATGCCAGTATGTCAATATATGTATGCGTGTTTTCATCTATTCATGTACCCTATGTACTTATGTGTATGTGTATAAGTATTCATGTGTACTAAGGAGAGAGAGAGAGAGAGAGAGAGAGAGAGAGAGAGAGAGAGAGAGAGAGAGTAACCCATTTCTCATATAATAAACAGTTAAATTCTCTCACTTTTTAACAATTTCTAACATAACATAAACCATTTTTAACATTTAATAACACTAAAGTTACTCAATTGTTCAAAAAATAAATCAAGGTAAAAAATTATAACATAAACATTAAGTATTCAGCCACAATATTGAATTAATCCTCTTTGGTAACACTGTAAATCACAAACCTTGGCAACACTGTAAATCACAAACCTTGGCAACACTGTAAATCATCAACCTTGGTAACACTGTAAATCACAAACCTTGGCAACACTGTAAATCATCAACCTTGGTAACACTGTAAATCATCAACCTTGGTAACACTGTAAATCACAAACCTTGGCAACACTGTAAATCATCAACCTTGGTAACACTGTAAATCATCAACCTTGGTAACACTGTAAATCATCAACTTTGGCAACACTGTAAATCACCAACCTTGACAACACTACAATTCATCAACATTGGCAACACTGCTACTCAATTATCATCACTATTACCACTCACTATTTACTTGAACCACCTCGTTATCTCTAGTCACATATCAACTAACGACCATTGATAAACGTAATACCTTAACAGCCCTGATAGGACACTAGTCTCTTTAAAAGTGTTGGTAATAATGATAATTTTCTAATTCTGGTAACACTGATTTTTGTATTAACCTTTGTAACACTGTTCTTTAAGAGGTCATAAACACACACACACACACACACACACACATGTTTACCTCCTCAGCCCTGTGTAACTTTTCTTCAGAGAGAGAGAGAGAGAGAGAGAGAGAGAGAGAGAGAGAGAGAGAGAGAGATTAAATCAAATTAAGTACGGATTAAATTAAGTTACTCCAGAAAAAGTAACTATATACTTTTATCTAAGTAGACCCTCAGTCAATAGTTACTTAAATACGTAACTTCGTATGGGAAGGTTTCTACTTAAAACTATACTTATTGGCGTTCACGTCTATAATTTCAGTACTTGTTAAGCGTATATAAGTAGACAACTAGGATAGGGTGCATAAGTACTGTTGTTTTAGTACTGAAGAGGCGTAAGTACATATGTCATAATTAGCTGTAAAAGTACGTAAGTCGACAGGTAAAGATGACCAGGTGTAATAATAATAATAATGATAATAATAATAATAATAATAATAATAATAATAATAATAATAATAATAATAATAATAATTATAATAATAATAATAATAATAATAATAATAATAATAATAATAATAATAATAATAATAATAATAATAATAATAATGATAATAATAATAATAATAATAATAATAATAATAATAATAATAATAATAATAATAATAATTAGAAGATGAAGACAATAATAACTTCAAAAATAAAAAAAATAAAATCCGTATCATGTATTCTTAATAATCTTACTATTCAACTTACATTACATAATAAAATAATGTAAAATATTCCTACTATCCTCACTAACATACTGAGAATCTCTTCACCTCGTCTCTCAGCGCCTGTTCGACCTCTTGGCTCCGACAGTTTAGCATGTAAAATAGCAATAGCACAGTCACCCCTCCGGCCAGTGTTATGTTACGCGTGACAGATCGATCAGTAATGCCAGCTCACGTCACTCTTTCTACCCCTGTCAAGTGGTGTGAGCCTAAGACATAACACACGGGTATGGTATTCATTTTAATGCCGTTTTATTACGTTCCTGTCGTTCTGAGGTCAGGGGAGGAATAAAAAAAAACAGTCGGGCGGGTTACGTGTGTCGTCTGCGGCTGTTTGTGCTTGCGACGCGGCAAAAACCAGTCGCACAGCTTGTATAAATGTGCATCGTGTGAGTCGTCTGTCTTGGTTTGTGCTTACGACACGAGAAAAGCGGCAGTGTCTCTTTCAAAAGTATCCTTCTACGTAGAGTTTGCGTTTGTTTATGCTTACGACAAGACAAAAATGACAATATCTCTTTCAAAAATCCATAAATACAGAGTGAACCGATCCCGTGTTGTCTATGGAATCCTTCAGGGTGGTATTTTAGGGGTAATCTTTATTTAGTTTCTACACTGCTAAATCTTTCCTCAAATGTCAACACTGTGGCGGACAATTGAATACTCTGACCTGTAAAGTACCAATTGTAAACACTTAATAAAATATTACAATAGTATTTCTTTTCCTCTGGTGACAATGTTATATTTGAAGGTCTTGTTCCATCAACGACAGAAACTTAGATGAGGTTATGTTAGGTTAGTAACATTCTAAAACTGGAGTAAGAGCAGTTTTATTTTGTTTTTGTCATCATCAAGGCCATGTTTACGGTTCAAATGTTTTCAAGACCAAGAATATTTCATAAACATTAAAACTTTTATTTCATATTCACTAAAAAACAGAAAATTTTGACAATTATTATACACAAAATGCCAAGACATGGAACCGTATGACTTCGCCTTCAGTGAGTCAGATTAATGCCGTTTTCTCATCACCAATTACGAGGAAAATTTGAATGTAGGAACCTCTGAGAATACGGCCCTCACTCGGTACAATTTCCCCCTACTTACGGTGATGGGGATGGGGTGGGGTGAGGTGGGGTGGGGTGGGGTGGGGTCGTTGGAGGTGGGGTGGGTTGTGGGGTGGGGTCGTGGGGGGGGTGGAGTTGGTTTTCCCTGTCATTTCTACCTTGCCTAACCTCTCTCTCTCTCTCTCTCTCCCATGTTCATTCCTTTGTTTAGTTCCAGTTTATATTATCTTATTTATTTCTCTATTCATTCTCTAGTTTGTCTTTTACATATCTCACTTCATTCTCTTGTTTACAACTGGGACACGTACCATAGAATCACGTACCACTAAACCACATGCAGAACCACGTACCACCGAACCACGTACAGAACCACGTACGACTGGAGCAAGTATTAATGTTTGTTGTTCTTAAGCATGTCACTAAGACTACCTAGAACGAACGAACAGCTGACTCACGTATAGTAAACAAAGCCGCCTAATGATCCGTTCCTACAGGTATACTCCAGCGTTCGTAATTCCGTAAGACAAAACTCGTAAGTCATAATGTAACTCGGTTGGTTGATTTACGATAAAATAATGAATGACTTACGATAAAATAAGTACATATATAGTGTGTATATTATTTCGCTGAGACTTTACCTTTACTAGATACGTTCACTTAGGATCATAGTATTTACTAGCCAATGGGTGTAATTAATAGCCAATAGGTGAAGCTACTAGACAGTCTCCTTCACCTCTTATCACCCTTGAGTACATGAAATAAGACGTCGACAGGTATATTGAGGGTGTATTGTATGTCTGTCTGTCTCTCTGTCTGTCACTGGGCCACCATTTTCTTACTGTACACGTCGACATGGCCAATCACGCCTACCTTTGTTTACCTAGCAACAGGTGTTTATAAAGGTACACAAACACACATACACAACTGTCTATTATGAATACACACACACACATACACAACTGTCTATTATGAATACACACACACATACAAAACTGTCTATTATGAATACACACACACATACACAACTGTCTATTATGAATACACACACACATACACAACTGTCTATTATGAATACACACACACATACATACACATAAGCATATACATTTATCCACTTACACCCAGACCTTGGCCAAGGTTCGGCCCATTCCCCAAGTCCCTCTCCCCGACCCAACCTCACCACCGGAATATCAACAACGCCAAAAGTGACAATTTCGTTTCGGAAAGAAGTGGATCAGTGTTGAACAGTGATGAACAGTGTTTAAGCCGGTGAATTCAGCACTAGACAAGGAGGTGCTAATCAGTCCGCCCTGGGAACAACAGTGGGTCGGCTTTACACGTGACTTCGACATAACACAACACCACCCAGTAGGGTGGGGTACTGTGACACCACCCCACACCACCCGGTGTCTCCATGACCACGTGAGGTCCTTCATATCAACACCCGAGGACGAGTTACTACACCACGTGAACACCTCACCACCCAGTGTCTCCATGACCACGTGAGGTCCTTCATATCAACACCCGAGGACGAGTTACTACACCACGTGAACACCTCACCACCCAGTGTCTCCATGACCACGTGAGGTCCTTCATATCAACACCCGAGGACGAGTTACTACACCACGTGAACACCTCACCACCTGGTGTCTCCATGACCACGTGAGGTCCTTCATATCAACACCCGAGGACGAGTTACTACACCACGTGAACACCTCACCACCTGGTGTCTCCATGATCAGTCCAGGCCCGGGCCATCAACTGTAAACTATAATAATTTGTATGTTCAATTCATGTTCCTTCTTCTTTCAGTAATGAAAGCTTTTGTTAAACGACCCACCCACCCCATGTTAAACGACCCACCCACCCCATGTTAAACGAGCCACCCACCCCATGTTAAACGAGCCACCCACCCCATGTTAAACGACCCACCCACCCCATGTTAAACGACCCACCCACCCCATGTTAAACGACCCACCCACCCCATGTTAAACGAGCCACCCACCCCATGTTAAACGACCCACTCACCCCATGTCTTTTTATGTAACAAGTCATTTTTTCCCAATGTATATTTTCAGCTTTCCGACTGCCGACTTTTTCAATAAACCGTTAATTATTAATTAATAATAATAATAATAATAATAATAATAATAATAATAATAATAATAATAATAATAATAATAATAATAATAATAATAATAATAATAGTAATATTATTATTACTATTATTATTATTACACACACACACACACATTGTGAATTAGTTAAAAGATGAAGGTTATTTACAGTACAAGCACGAGTGTGTACTGTGGTTATCTGGGGGAGGGGGAGGGGAGAAGGAAGGAGGGGGAGATTAGGGGAGGAGAGGGGAAGATTACCAGCCGAGTCAGTGAATCAATTTACGAGTCAGTTGAATTCTCCGCACCACCAAGAGTGACTCATCTGCTTCACACACTGACTTGACTCAGCAGGTATTCAGTGAGTCAGTACGTCGGGTCCCGAGGCGGCGATGGTGACTCGGGTCTACTGTCCGGTCAGTCATGATACCCGCTAACCCGACCACCCGACTACCAGCCCTAGCCACCCACCCGACCACCCGACTACCAGCCCTAGCCAGACACCCGACCACCTGCCCGACCACCCGACTACCAGCCCTAGCCACCCACCCGACCGCCCGACTACCAGCCCTAGCCAGACACCCGACCACCTGCCCGACCACCCGACTACCAGCCCTAGCCACCCACCCGACCACCCGACTACCAGCCCTAGCCAGACACCCGACCACCTGCCCGACCACCCGACTACCAGCCCTAGCCACCCACCCGACCGCCCGACCACCAGCCCTAGCCACCCACCCGATCACCCGACCAGTCGAAGCAAGACGCGGACCACAGACAGAAAGACAGACAAACATGACCAGTTAAATATGTTAGTACGTTACTATGGTGATCAGGTCCACACACACACACACACACACACACACACACGTCTTACACCAGTATTTGAAGTATTTGAAGGGGTTAGTGGGGGTGGGAGAGGGAGGGGGAGGGGGAGGGGGAGAGGGAGGGGAGAAGGAGAGGGAGGGGAGAAGGAGGGAATAACATTCTTCTAAATTTCTTCCCCCTTTCTCTTCTCCCATTTCCTCCCCCACTTTCTCCCCTCTCCCCCCCCCCCCCCCACTGCGTCAACGTTGCCAAGGTGTAGTGAACATATGAAACATCTGTACAATCACCAATTATTAGTCAGACCACACGTGTGTACCTGTGTGTGTGTGTGTGTGTGTACCTGTGTGTGTGTGTGTGTGTGTACCTGTGTGTGTGTGTGTGTGTACCTGTGTGTGTGTGTGTACCTGTGTGTGTGTGTGTGTACCTGTGTGTGTGTGTGTGTGTACCTGTGTGTGTGTGTGTGTGTAGCACTCTTGAATACAGTCGATAGATATATTTTCTAAGTCACAGTCAGAGTTTCACAAGAATTCAAGGCAGTATCAACACATTCCAATAATGGATCTTGGAGTGACCTTCTCTGCATCAACTGGTAACCTTAGTGTTAACTAATGACTCACTCGCTGACTGACAAACACTCTTGAGAAATAGTTGTGATATTATTACTGCTGTTACGTTATTGTTATTATTATTATTATTATTATTATTATTATTATTATTATTGTTACTTCAGTTCTCCTCTTACCATTTTTATCACAATTATTACTATTATTACGATCATCATTATCATTATCATCATTATTATTATCGTCCTCATCATCAGGGTCATTATCATCGTCATCATCATCATTAGCTCTCGCTTGACGGTGTTACACTGAGGCTCATTTGACTCAGGTGGTCGAGTAATTGTTGTCCTGTCGCCCACACCCTCCGCCTCTGTGACCTTTCGGTGGCACCACACGTCCGCAGAAACTATATCACTTACACTAGCTACTTCGTCGTCTGTGTGAGAGAGCAAATAACTCCATCCTGATCGTTTAATAACCATAAAAAAAAAAAAACTGTCGGGATGATGAGGGCGACATGAGGACGTTTTGAGCCCAAGGGTTTTGTTTGGTCCGGTAGTCTGTTGACGTCACTCTTGCGTCACACCGTGTGCGGATATGACGTCACAGGCCGATGGAGGGAGAGTGTGAGGGAATTGAAAGAGTTGTTTAATACTGGACTGTGTGGTTGTGTTTACTTTACTCAAGTCGTTTTTATATCTTTATCTTATTAGTTAGTAAACACACGGAGAGGGACGCCTCACCACATTACTAAAATACTCCAGCCTTTAAAGTATTACACACAGGTGAACACAGGAAGAAACACCTTTATAAACGTGTGAAATAAAGGTGATATTCGGAGAGGTATCGACGAAGAGGAGGAGGAAGAAGAGGTGGAGGAGAGGGGGAGGAATTTTCCAGGGTGTAGCGTAGCCATGAGCGGTTGTGACCAGAGGCGGGAACACCACCACTCCAATCTCCCTCCCTAACTAACACATCCTTCACTAAATCCTACCATATCTTTGCCATCCTTCCTCACCTGGCTTCTCTTATCCTACGTTTTATTTCACTTATACTTCAAGTTTGTTTTGATCATCTCAGTTTTGTATGTCGTCCTTCAGAATAATGTGTATTTTTAGAAGATCTCTGCTGGCGTGATGTGGGTGTGGCAGGGCGCCATTGTTGTTGTGGTTGTAAGAGATGTTATAGCGACTCTGGTTGTGGTTGTTGATGTTGTGCTGTTGTTGTTATAGTTGTGGTTGTTGTTTCTGTTCCCATAGTTATTGATATTATTATTATTAGTAGTAGTAGTAGTAGTAGTATTAATAGTAGTAGTAGTTAACATCACCTTCACCTGCCCACCATCAGCTGGTAATTACTATGTTCACCTGGCTCAAGATGTTAATGGTCTCTCTCTCTCTCTCTCTCTCTCTCTCTCTCTCTCTCTCTCTCTCAGACATGACTCTTAGTGTTTTCATAATAAGGCAACAGTTAAATGACAGGAACACGTCAAACAGTTAGTGTGTAAATACCAGTTAACAGTCTAACTTGTCTACATACAGTGGTTCATATTTAGACTGTGAACTGGCGGCTCTGGACTCCTGTTACCTGTACTAGTGAAGGAACTGTTAGACTGTAATACGACGACATTAGACTGTCTCAAATGACTGTAGGGGTCTTTAGAGGGAGGGAGAGGAAGAATGTGAGGGAGAGGAAGAATGTGAGGGAGAGGAAGAATGTGAGGGAGGGGAAGAATGTGAGGGAGGGGAAGAATGTGAGGGAGAGGAAGAATGTGAGGGAGAGGAAGAATGTGAGGGAGAGGAAGAATGTGAGGGAGAGGAAGAATGTGAGGGAGAGGAAGAATGTGAGGGAGAGGAAGAATGTGAGGGAGAGGAAGAATGTGAGGGAGAGGAAGAATGTGAGGGAGAGGAAGAATGTGAGGGAGAGGAAGAATGTGAGGGAGGGGAAGAATGTGAGGGAGAGGAAGAATGTGAGGGAGAGGAAGAATGTGAGGGAGAGGAAGAATGTGAGGGAGAGGAAGAATGTGAGGGAGAGGAAGAATGTGCGGGAGAGGAAGAATGTGAGGGAGAGGAAGAATGTGAGGGAGAGGAAGAATGTGAGGGAGGGGAAGAATGTGAGGGAGAGGAAGAATGTGAGGGAGAGGAAGAATGTGAGGGAGAGGAAGAATGTGAGGGAGGGGAAGAATGTGAGGGAGAGGAAGAATGTGAGGGAGGGAAGAATGTGAGGGAGAGGAAGAATGTGAGGGAGGGGAAGAATGTGAGGGAGAGGAAGAATGTGAGGGAGGGGAAGAATGTGAGGGAGAGGAAGAATGTGCGGGAGAGGAAGAATGTGAGGGAGAGGAAGAATGTGAGGGAGGGGAAGAATGTGAGGGAGAGGAAGAATGTGAGGGAGAGGAAGAATGTGAGGGAGAGGAAGAATGTGAGGGAGGGGAAGAATGTGAGGGAGAGGAAGAATGTGAGGGAGGGGAAGAATGTGAGGGAGAGGAAGAATGTGCGGGAGAGGAAGAATGTGCGGGAGAGGAAGAATGTGAGGGAGGGGAAGAATGTGAGGGAGAGGAAGAATGTGAGGGAGAGGAAGAATGTGAGGGAGAGGAAGAATGTGAGGGAGAGGAAGAATGTGAGGGAGAGGAAGAATGTGAGGGAGAGGAAGAATTAACACTCACCAGAAATAATACAGGAGAATGTCGAACGAGGAGGAGGAGGAGGAGGAGGAGGAGGTGGAGGATGGAGGAGGAGGAGGAGGAGGTGGAGGAGGAGGAGGTGGAGGAGGTGGTGGAGGAGGAGGAGGAGGAGGAGGAGGAGGAGGAGGAGGATGACTAGAAGGAGGCGGAGGTCCCCAGTCCTAATAGACAAGAGGAAAAAATAACCTAACCTATCCGGCAGTCACCCCTTGTATCCGGCAGTCACCCCTTGTATCCGGCAGTCACCCCTTGTATCCGGCAGTCACTCCCTTGTATCCGGCGGTCACCCCTTGTATCCGGCGGTCACCCCTTGTATCCGGCGGTCACCCCTTGTATCCGGCAGTCACCCCCTTGTATCCGGCGGTCACCCCTTGTATCCGGCGGTCACCCCTTGTATCCGGCGGTCACCCCTTGTATCCGGCGGTCACCCCTTGTATCCGGCAGTCACCCCTTGTATCCGGCGGTCACCCCTTGTATCCGGCGGTCACCCCTTGTATCCGGCGGTCACCCCTTGTATCCGGCGGTCACCCCTTGTATCCGGCGGTCACCCCTTGTATCCGGCGGTCACCCCTTGTATCCGGCGGTCACCCCTTGTATCCGGCAGTCACCCCTTGTATCCGGCAGTCACCCCTTGTATCCGGCGGTCACCCCTTGTATCCGGCGGTCACCCCTTGTATCCGGCAGTCACCCCTTGTATCCGGCGGTCACCCCTTGTATCCGGCAGTCACCCCTTGTATCCGGCGGTCACCCCTTGTATCCGGCGGTCACCCCTTGTATCCGGCAGTCACCCCTTGTATCCGGCGGTCACCCCTTGTATCCGGCAGTCACCCCTTGTATCCGGCGGTCACCCCTTGTATCCGGCAGTCACCCCTTGTATCCGGCAGTCACCCCTTGTATCCGGCAGTCACCCCTTGTATCCGGCGGTCACCCCTTGTATCCGGCAGTCATTGGCACTGCCAGAAACAGTGCCAAAGTGCCAACCCGGAAGTTAACGTCGTCCCTTAGCCGGTCAACTCAACGAGGTGGCTCTCTCTCTCTCTCTCTCTCTCTCTCTCTCGCTCTCTCTCTCTCTTTCTCTGTCTCTCTCTCTCTAACCACGGGGGGGGGGGGAGGCTGGAGGAGGAGAAGGAGAGGGGGGATAGGGAGAGGGGGGGAGGGAACAGTGACAGAGTGAGAGGAAGCAAGCGGCTGGCGCCCACACACGCCCTGGCCCACGCCCACACCCTAAAATGACCCCTGGAGGCGACGGAACATAAGGGCGAGGGAGGGGGGGTCAGTCAGGTCCCTGTGGGTTACGCCTTCCTCACACAACCCTTCATTCTCATTATTGATCCGGGGAATTTCCCTTAAGCACTGTCCTGCAATGGGGGGGGGTGACAATATCCTAGGTGGGGGGGAGAGGGGAGGGGGAGAGGGAGGGGGAGGGAAGGTAGGTAGAGAGGGAGGGGGAGGGAAGGATGGAGAAGGGGTGACAACATCCTGAGGTACAAGGAAGGAGGTTAGGAAAGGAGTGGGAGGGAGAGGGGTGTGTCATCCTACATATAAGGTGGGGGGGAGGAAGGTGGGGGGAGGAAGGTGGGGGGAGGAAGGGAGAGAGGATAGGTGTAACGTCCTAGGTAAGGGGGGAAGAGAGAGGGGGGAGGGGGAAGGAGTGTGAACATCCAAGAGAGAGAGAGAGAGAGAGAGAGAGAGAGAGAGTTAAGTAAACCTGGCTTATATAAACTCTCTCTCTCTCTCTCTCTCTCTCTCTCTCTCTCTCTCTCAGGTAGTAGTGGAGAGAGCTGGTAGATTGATAGTGGTGGTGGTGGTGGTAGCGATGGTAGTAGTAGTTGTAGTGGTGGTAGTGGTAGTGATGATGGTGGTGGTGATGGTGATGGTAGTAGTGGTGATGGTGGTAGTGATGATGGTGGTGGTAGTGGTGGTAGCGATGGTAGTAGTAGTGGTGATGGTGGTAGTGATGATGGTGGTGGTAGTGGTGATGGTGGTAGTGGTGATGGTGGTGGTGATGGTGATGGTAGTAGTGGTGATGGTGGTAGTGATGATGGTGGTGGTGATGGTGATAGTAGTAGTGGTGATGGTGGTAGTGATGATGGTGGTGGTAGTGGTGGTAGCGATGGTAGTAGTAGTTGTAGTGGTGGTAGTGGTCGTGATGATGGTGGTGGTAGTGGTGATGGTGGTAGTGATGATGGTGGTGGTGATGGTGATGGTAGTAGTGGTGATGGTGGTAGTGATGATGGTGGTGGTGGTGGTGATGGTAGTAGTGGTGATGGTGGTAGTGATGATGGTGGTGGTAGTGGTGGTAGCGATGGTAGTAGTAGTAGTTGTAGTGGTGGTAGTGGTAGTGATGATGGTGGTGGTAGTGGTGATGGTGGTAGTGATGATGGTGGTGGTGATGGTGATGGTAGTAGTGGTGATGGTGGTAGTGGTGATGGTGGTAGTGATGATGGTGGTGGTAGTGGTGGTAGCGATGGTAGTAGTAGTTGTAGTGGTGGTGGTGGTGGTGATGGTAGTAGTAGTTGTAGTGGTGGTGGTGGTGGTGGTACTAATTTTAGCTGTTACTATGAAGTACGTGTGTGTGTGTGTGTGTGTGTGTGTGTGTGTGTGTGTGTGTGTGTGTGTGTGTGTGTGTGTGTGTGTGTGTGTGTGTGTGTTTTAAGTTGTCACGTACATGTATGTCAACACCTTGTCACGCCGTCACACACTCCACATGTCATAAACGGATCCAGTTAATTTACCTAACTGTTGTACTGACTGTTGTTCTGGTGACTGTTGTTGTAGTGACTGTTGTTGTAGTGACTGTTGTTATACTGACTGTTGAATTGCCAATGTTAAAATGACTCCTATACTGTAAAATGACTGTGTTTAAGTGACTGTGTTTAAGTGACTGTATTTAAGTGACTGTGTTGAAGTGAATCAGTTAAAGTGGCTGAATAAGAGTGACTCAAGTAACTGTTAAAATAACTTATGGTGTAGTGACTGGATTAGAGTGATTTTAAATAACTGTTAAGGTGTAAAGTGACTGGGGGGTGACTGGTGGCAGCAACAGTTCATCACAGTCACTTCAAGGGTCGCCAGGCCAGCTTATGTTATATTGATCTAAAGATTTATAATTTAAACTGTATCTTGACTGTGTGTTGTGTTGTGTTGTGTTGTGTGTGTTGTGTTGTGTTGTGCTGTGTTGTGTTGTGTTGTGCTGTGTTGTGTTGTGTTGTGTTGTGCTGCGTTGTGTTGTGTTGTGCTGCGTTGTGTTGTGTTGCGTTGCGTTGCGTTGTGTTGTGTTGTGTTGTGTTGTGTTGCGCTGTGTTGTGTTGTGTTGTGTTGTGTTGTGTTGTGCTGTGTTGTGTTGTGTTGTGTTGTGTTATGTTGCGCTGTGCTGTGTTGTGTTGCGTTGTGTTGCGTTGTGTTGTGTTGTGCTGTGTTGCGTTGTGTTGTGTTTCTGTGTTATTATTGTTGTTGTTGTTTTCGTGTAGCTGTTGTTGATGTTGCCGTGTGTACGTGTCATGGTCCCACTGTTTACACACACACACACACACACACACACACATAAAGACGTGATTACACATATTTGCGTGTGTGTGAGTGTGCGTGCCTACAGGTGTGTGTGTGTGTGTGTGTGTGTGTGTGTGTGTGTGTGTGTGTGTGTGTGTAAGGTCAATAAACTCATCTATCTATCTATAAATAGCTATGTACAGTACGTTAAGTGTATGTATGTATATGTATGTATGTATGTATGTATGGTCTATCTATCTATCTATCTATCTATCTATATCTATTAGAGCAAGATAGCGTGTGACTTCAGGAGCCATAACAGTCAGAGCTGATACTGCACTTCCGGGGCTGGGGAGGGGAGCTGGGGAGGGGAGGTGGGGTGGGGTGGGGTGGGGAGGTGGGGAGGGGAGGTGGGGAGGGGAGGTGGGGTGAGGGGAGTAGGGGAGGAATACACGCTCGCTTTTACACCTATATGACGACCTCCTCTTCCTCTTCTCCCCCTCCTCTTCCTCTTCTCCCCCTCCTCTTCTCCTCCCCATCATCCTGTCTCTTACACCCCCCTCCCTCCCTTCCTTCCCTACCTTCTTTCATTCCTTCTACCTCCCCTCTTCATTCATCTTCTTTCCCTTCCTTCTCATTTTCTCCATTTTTTTCTCTCCATCCCCTCCTCACCTTTCACCCCCTCCCCCTCTCTACCCCCCACCCCTCCTCACCTTTCACCCCCTCCCCCTCTCTACCTCCCTCCCCTCCTCACCCCCTCCCCCTCTCTACCTCCCTCCCCTCCTCACCTTTCACCCCCTCCCCCTCTCTACCCCCCACCCCTCCCCCTCTCTACCCCCTACCCCTAATAAGACTTTTAACCTCAAGTCAATCCAGCGTGACTATTCTTCCTCCCGTGACACCCATTCTCAGGTATGCCGTGACTATTCTTCCTCCCGTGACACCCATTCTCAGGTGTGCCATGACTATTCTTCCTCCCGTGACACCCATTCTCAGGTGTGCCGTGACTATTCTTCCTCCCGTGACACCCATTCTCAGGTGTGCCGTGACTATTCTTCCTCCCGTGACACCCATTCTCAGGTGTGCCGTGACTATTCTTCCTCCCGTGACATCCATTCTCAGGTGTGCCGTGACTATTATACTGCCATTGTTGTTGTCGACGGCATTGTGATTTAAGCTCTTATGTTAGTCATGTATAAAGGCTATTTTCTGTGATCTTAAATCGAGAGAATGTCAGATAGCCGATAACTAGATTCTCAAAAGAGATTTCTAAGTTAAATTGTCCTCCTAACTGACGTATCTGACTCAACTACGACGCATAGAGGGATAGATTGGCAGGAATGGCGTCGAAACTGCACAGAGACTCAAATCTATCTTAGATGTTTTGTCTTAAAGGATATAATTAACTGTATGACGTGTGTGTGTGTGTGTGTGTGTGTGTGTGTGTGTGTGTACCAACAAAAGCAACTCACAACTAGCGGATGGGTGGAGGAGGGAAGGGGGAAAATGAAGGGAGGGTAAGAGGGGGGGGGGGGAAGAGTAAGAAGAATGAAAGTGAGGTGGGGAAGGGAGAAGTTAGGTAAGGAGGGGAGGAAGGAGAGAGAGAGAGAGGGAGGGGAGCTGAGTGACGTGTAAGGTGAGGAAGGGGGGGTAGAGGGAGGAGGAGGAGGGCCCAACCATCACCACCTCCCTCCCTCCCCATCTCTTCCCTCCTCCGGCACAGGTAAACAAATTGGCCAGGTAACTAATTAGCATCACCTACTTATCTATTATAATTACCTACAGCTACAGTATGTGACCCAAGACTGACAAACAAGCTGTCTGTCTGTCTGTCTGTCTGTCTGTCTGTCTGTCTGTTTGTCTGTCTGTCTGTCTGTCTGTCTGTTAATTTCTCTATCTATCTATTGGTGTGGAGGAGAGGGGGAAGAGGAGGAGGAAGAAGGGGTGATTGATGGGGAGGGGGGGGGAGGAAGAGGAGGTGGAGGAGGAGGAAGAAGAGAAGAAGAAGGAGGAGGAGGAGGTATCCAAAAATGGCGCTGACCCCTTGATGTTAAGACACGACAAAGACACCGTGTCACTTGAACTACTGGCCGACAGACAGACAGAGACAGACAGAGCTAAACATGGACAGTGTTGATATTGAGTATAATATTGAGATAAACACAGCCTAATCTTTTATTAATACAGTAAGTGACGGCCGATCGATACTCTTCTACCATTTAAGTGTTTCTCTACTTACAAAACAAGTATAAGTAACATCAATTAAGTGTTTAAGTCGAGTTTTAGAAGTAATATAAGTAAGATTGTTTTTTTTTATAGCCTAGCAACAAGTGAACTTAGGAGACGTTGTTATTGTGGAAGGTTCCCCCAGCCGTCGCTAGAGGGCAGGTGTGACGTCATACAGGTGTGACGTCATCCAGGTGTGACGTCATCCAGGTGAACAGCACAACATCCTGGATATTTTAGTTAACTAAATTTTGTGTTATTTTGTTTTTGTTTTTTACCTTAAATCGTTACGCTTTTGTTCATGTTATATTTATTATTAATTTATTTTTGTTCTTCATGTTAATTTCCAAGAGCACACACACACACACACACACACACACACACACACACACACACACACACTGTAAATAATATATATCTAGCTACAGAGAGAGAGAGAGAGAGAGAGAGAGAGAGAGAGAGAGAGAGAGAGAGACTCCCCTTCTTTAACCTTTTCACCTCTCACTGTTCTCACCCTCCCCTCCTCCCCCCCTCACGTAACCCTACCTCCTTCTCCCCCCCTTTGACCCTTAACCTTCACAGACGCCTCCTGTCACCCCCCTCACTCTTAATCCCCCTCCTCCCCCCTCTTCATCTCCCTTCCCCCCTCTCTTCCATCCGGCTGTCTTCCCTCTCATATCATCTCTCCTATCCTCTTCCTCTCTCCTTCTCTTCCCTCCTCCTCCTCCCTCCTCACCACGCCTCTCTTTCTCCCTATCCCTCCTCACCCCTCACCCCCCCCCCCCCAGCACCAGCCGGATCTCACTGTCTCTCAATGTCTCCAGGGAGAGAGAGAGAGAGAGAGAGAGAGAGAGATCCAGCATCCAAGATAACACACACGAGTGACATATGACACAACGATGGATATATGACACTTCATGACACTCAGGACGACACATACTAGTGACATATGACACAACGATGGATATATGACACTCCATGACACTCAGGACGACACATACTAGTGACATATGACACAACGATGGATATATGACACTCCATGACACTCAGGACGACACATACTAGTGACATATGACACAACGATGGATATATGACACTTCATGACACTCAGGACGACACATACTAGTGACATATGACACAACGATGGATATATGACACTCCATGACACTCAGGACGACACATACTAGTGACATATGACACAACGATGGATATATGACACTCCATGACACTCAGGACGACACATACTAGTGACATATGACACAACGATGGATATATGACACTCCATGACACTCAGGACGACACATACTAGTGACATATGACACAACGATGGATATATGACACTCCATGACACTCAGGACGACACATACTAGTGACATATGACACAACGATGGATATATGACACTCCATGACACTCAGGACGACACACACTAGTGACATATGACACAACGATGGATATATGACACTCCATGACACTCAGGACGACACATACTAGTGACATATGACACAACGATGGATATATGACACTCCATGACACTCAGGACGACACACACTAGTGACATATGACACAACGATGGATATATGACACTCCATGACACTCAGGACGACACACACTAGTGACATATGACACAACGATGGATATATGACACTCCATGACACTCAGGACGACACATACTAGTGACATATGACACAACGATGGATATATGACACTCCATGACACTCAGGACGACACACACTAGTGACATATGACACAACGATGGATATATGACACTCCATGACACTCAGGACGACACATACTAGTGACATATGACACAACGATGGATATATGACACTCCATGACACTCAGGACGACACATACTAGTGACATATGACACAACGATGGATATATGACACTCCATGACACTCAGGACGACACACACTAGTGACATATGACACAACGATGGATATATGACACTCCATGACACTCAGGACGACACACACTAGTGACATATGACACAACGATGGATATATGACACTCCATGACACTCAGGACGACACACACTAGTGACATATGACACAACGATGGATATGACACTCCATGACACTCAGGACGACACACACTAGTGACATATGACACAACGATGGATATATGACACTCCAGATGAACGATATTTAACAGGAAGATGGCACACTTGACACCGTGACAAAGAACACTGCACAACATGACACATGACACCTCAAGAGTGTCATACAACACTCCTCGACACTTTCCAGATGATACACACACACACACACACACACACACACACACACACACACACACACACCTACTTCACCCGAATGTAGGAAAATAGAATAGCTCGGGAAAAAATGGCATAATCGTCAAACAAGGAAAAAATGGCACACTGATTTTTATTGGCATGTTTTCGCTAAAATTTTATAACCTAACCTAACCTAACCTAACCTAACCTAACCTAACCTAACCTAACCAAACCAAACCTAACCTAACCTAACCAAACCTAACCTAACTTATGCACTCACCCTCCTTCCCTCACCCTTTCTCCCTCCCTCCCTCCCTCACTCTCCCTTCCTCCCTCACTCTCCCTCCCTCCCTCCCTCCCTCACTCTCCCTCACCCTTTCTCCCTCACTCTCCCTCCTTCACCCTCCCTCCCTCCACCAAACATGACAGGTTTTTCTCCAGGTACCAACACTATACCAACACCTGTCCAATAAGTCATAATTAACTAACAACCAAAAGACCTTAACGACTAGGAAGCTGTTAAGAGGTGTAATGATAAGTAAAGTAAAGTAAGTAAGTAAAAAAAACAACTCATTTTTACTATACACTATTTTTAATCTCTCTCTCTCTCTCTCCCTCTCTCTCTCTCTCTCTCTCTCTCCCTCCCTCACCCTCTCTCTCTCTCTCTCTCTCTCTCTCTCTCTCACCCTCTCTTTCTCCCTTACCCTCTCTCTCTCCCTCACCCTCCCTCTCTCTCTCTCTCTCTCCCTGACCCTCTCCCTCCCTCACCCTCTCTCTCTCTCACCCTCTCTTTCTCCCTTACCCTTTCTCTCTCCCTCACCCTCCCTCTCTCTCTCTCCCTGACCCTCTCTCTCCCTCACCGTCCCTCCCTCTCCCTCACCCTCCCTCTCCCTCACCCTCCCTCTCTCTCTCTCTCCCTGACCCTCCCTCTCTCTCTCTCTCCCTGACCCTCCCTCTCCCTCACCCTCCCTCTCCCTCACCCTCCCTCTCTCTCTCTCCCTCACCTACTCTCTCTTTTACCTCCCTTCTAGAACAAAGAAATTAACTAACTTTCTGTCCCCATGTCAAAAAGTATATACCTGCCCCAAAGTTTATCAAAATAAAACAATATAAATTCTTCTACATCAATAAATATCAAGATATATATATATTTTTAGGTTCAATATGGCAAAAAGAAAAGAAAAACAAAGTTGACATTAAAAATTTATGGCAAAAACTACGTCAACAAGTTTCACCATAAGTGTTTGTGTCTATGTCAACACGAGCTGTAAACGGCAGCAATCTTATCATAGGACAAAAAATGGTAAATAAAAATATTCCTTGTATCTTTGGTGTTTTTGCTTAGTGGTGTAAGAGGGAGGGGGGGGGGGAGGGGGGAGGGAGGGGGAGACGGGGAGAGGAGGGGAGGGGGAGAGGGATAGAGTGTGTATGGGGAGGTGAAACAGAGACTGGGTGTGTGTGTGTGTGTGTGTGTGTGTGTGTGTGTGTGTAGTGGTGTCTGGAGTGTGGTGATATGGTGATGTGGCTATGTTGTAGTGGGGTGTGGTAGTGGTGACAGTGGTAGTGATGGTGTAGTGTGTGGTGGTGGTGATGGTGGTAGTGATGATAGTGGTGACAGTGGTAGTAATGGTGGCAGTGATGGTGTAGTGTGTGTGGTGGTGGTGATGGTGGTAGTGATGATAGTGGTGACAGTGGTAGTAATGGTGGCAGTGATGGTGTAGTGTGTGTGGTGGTGATGGTGGTAGTGGCGACAGTGGTAGTAATGGTGGCAGTGATGGTGTAGTGTGTGGTGGTGGTGGTGATGGTGGTAGTGATGATAGTGGTGACAGTGGTAGTAATGGTGGCAGTGATGGTGTAGTGTGTGGTGGTGGTGGTGATGGTGGTAGTGATGATAGTGGTGACAGTGGTAGTAATGGTGGCAGTGATGGTGTAGTGTGTGGTGGTGGTGGTGATGGTGGTAGTGATGATAGTGGTGACAATGGTAGTAATGGTGGCAGTGATGGTGTAGTGTGTGTGGTGGTGATGGTGGTAGTGATGATAGTGGTGACAGTGGTAGTAATGGTGGCAGTGATGGTGTAGTGTGTGGTGGTGGTGATGGTGGTAGTGATGACAGTGGCGACAGTGGTAGTAATGGTGGCAGTGATGGTGTAGTGTGTGGTGGTGGTGGTGATGGTGGTAGTGATGATAGTGGTGACAGTGGTAGTAATGGTGGCAGTGATGGTGTAGTGTGTGTGGTGGTGATGGTGGTAGTGATGATAGTGGTGACAGTGGTAGTAATGGTGGCAGTGATGGTGTAGTGTGTGGTGGTGGTGGTGATGGTGGTAGTGATGATAGTGGTGACAATGGTAGTAATGGTGGCAGTGATGGTGGTGTGTGTGGTGGTGGTGATGGTGGTAGTGATGATAGTGGTGACAGTGGTAGTGGATGTGGTTGTGTAGCGGAAGTGATATGTAAATGAGGGGGGGGGGGTGGGGGTGGGAGGGTGGGGGGATGAACACGTCATTCAGGAGTGAGCGTACTTACGTGTCAGAGTGTGTGTGTGTGTGTGTGTGTGTGTGTGTGTGTGTGTGTGTCGCGATACAGTCACATGGAATTTCAAATCTCCACAGCTTTATCAATAGTGAGTTGTCTACATAGCCTCACCAACAAACTTTCTCTACATAGCCTCACCAACAAACTTTCCTTACATAGCCTCCCCAACAAACTTTCTCTACATAGCCTCACCAACAAACTCTCTCTACATAGCCTCCCCTACAAACTTTCTCTACATAGCCTCCCCTACAAACTTTCTCTACATAGCCTCCCCTACAAACTTTCTCTACATAGCCTCACCAACAAACTTTCTCTACATAGCCTCACCAACAAACTTTCTCTACATAGCCTCACCAACAAACTTTCTCTACATAGCCTCACCAACAAACTTTCTCTACATAGCCTCACCAACAAACTTTCTCTACATAGCCTCCCCTACAAACTTTCCCTACATAGCCTCCCCTACAAACTTTCTCTACATAGCCTCACCAACAAACTTTCTCTACATAGCCTCCCCTGCAAACTTTCTCTACATAGCCTCACCAACAAACTTTCTCTACATAGCCTCCCCTACAAACTTTCCCTACATAGCCTCCCCTACAAACTTTCTCTACATAGCCTCCCCTACAAACTTTCTCTACATAGCCTCCCCTACAAACTTTCTCTACATAGCCTCCCCTACACAGCCTCGCCTACATAGCTCTCTGCTCTACATGTTTCCTTTGAGGTTTTATCTTTGGATCTGTTACGTTATCAAGCTTCCTGTCTGCCTGTCTGTTTCACTCCTATATGATAATCTTTGTGTGTGTATGTGTGTGTGTGTGTGTGTGTGTGTCTTGCTTATCTTTTCCTTCTTTGACACACACACACACACACACACACACTCACACACACTCACACACACACACACACACACACACACACACACACACACACCCTGATCAACACTCGGCTCCCAAGTCACTTTGTATGGGTAATGATGTCACTATCACCTGGTGGCCCCGTGGTTGAGGATGTCACAGCTAATAGCCCCGTGGTTGAGGATGTCACAGCTAATGGCCCCGTGGTTGAGGATGTCACAGCTAATAGCCCCGTGGTTGAGGATGTCACAGCTAATGGCCCCGTGGTTGAGGATGTCACAGCTAATGGCCCCGTGGTTGAGGATGTCACAGTTAATGGCCCCGTGGTTGAGGATGTCACAGCTAATGGCCCCGTGGTTGAGGTTGTCACAGCTAATAGCCCCGTGGTTGAGGATGTCACAGCTAATGGCCCCGTGGTTGAGGATGTCACAGCTAATGGCCCCGTTGTTGAGGATGTTACAGTTAATGGTCCCGTGGTTGAGGATGTCACAGCTAATGGCCACGTGGTTGAGGATGTTACAGCTAATGGCCCCGTGGTTGAGGATGTCACAGCTAATGGCCCCGTGGTTGAGGATGTTACAGCTAATGGCCCCGTGGTTGAGGATGTCACAGCTAATGGCCCCGTGGTTGAGGATGTCACAGCTAATGGCCCCGTGGTTGAAGATGTTACAGCTAATGGTCCCGTGGTTGAGGATGTCACAGCTAATGGCCACGTGGTTGAGGATGTCACAGCTAATGGCCCCGTGGTTGAGGATGTCACAGCTAATGGCCCCGTGGTTGAGGATGTCACAGCTAATGGCCCCGTGGTTGAGGATGTCACAGCTAATAGCCCCGTGGTTGAGGATGTCACAGCTAATGGCCCCGTGGTTGAGGATGTTACAGCTAATGGCCCCGTGGTTGAGGATATTACAGCTAATGGCCCCGTGGTTGAGGATGTCACAGCTAATGGCCACGTGGTTGAGGATGTCACAGCTAATGGCCCCGTGGTTGAGGATGTCACAGCTAATGGCCACGTGGTTGAGGATGTTACAGCTAATGGCCCCGTGGTTGAGGATGTCACAGCTAATGGCCCCGTGGTTGAGGATGTCACAGCTAATGGCCCCGTGGTTGAGGATGTTACAGCTAATGGCCCCGTGGTTGAGGAAGTCACAGCTAATGGCTCCGTGGTTGAGGATGTTACAGCTAATGGCCCCGTGGTTGAGGATGTCACAGCTAATGGCCACGTGGTTGAGGATGTCACAGCTAATGGCCCCGTGGTTGAGGATGTCACAGCTAATGGCCCCGTGGTTGAGGATGTCACAGCTAATAGCCCCGTGGTTGAGGATGTCACAGCTAATGGCCCCGTGGTTGAGGATGTTACAGCTAATGGCCCCGTGGTTGAGGATGTCACAGCTAATAGCCCCGTGGTTGAGGATGTCACAGCTAATGGCCCCGTGGTTGAGGATGTCACAGCTAATAGCCCGTAGTTGAGGATGTTACAGCTAATGGCCCCGTGGTTGAGGATGTCACAGCTAATAGCCCCGTAGTTGAGGATGTCACAGCTAATGGCCACGTGGTTGAGGAAGTCACAGCTAATAGCCCCGTGGTTGAGGAAGTCACAGCTAATGGCTCCGTGGTTGAGGATGTTACAGCTAATGGCCCCGTGGTTGAGGATGTCACAGCTAATGGCCCCGTGGTTGAGGATGTCACAGCTAATGGCCCCGTGGTTGAGGATGTTACAGCTAATGGCCCCGTGGTTGAGGATGTCACAGCTAATGGCCCCGTGGTTGAGGATGTTACAGCTAATGGCCCCGTGGTTGAGGATGTCACAGCTAATGGCCACGTGGTTGAGGATGCCACAGCTAATGGCCCCGTGGTTGTTTACAGAGGCAAGCAGTGAAGCCGGAGAACAACACATTAAAACAGCGAGGGTCTGAGTACTCCCCCTTGTGGTGAGTCAGACACGCCACGTCACTTCCGGCGCTGTTACGTAATTCATCAGGTCAGGTCAGGTTAGGTCAGGTTAGGTCAGGTTAGGTTAGGTTAGGTCAGGTCAGGTCAGGTTAGGTCAGGTCAGGTTAGGTTAGGTTAGGTCAGGTTAGGTCAGGTCAGGTCAGGTTAGGTTAGGTGGAGAAACAGTGCTAACCAGATAATACTCAACCCCATATAAAAACCAACACCTATAAACATACAATACATTCATCTAATCACACGTACACATTCAAATTCATATGTACATTTAAGTATATATGTACATCCATGTGTATCTACGTGTATGTTGATAATCACAAAGGGGAAAAAAGGGGAAAACACTAAGACCTTTCCTGTATTCCACACTGAACAAGTCTCTGTTGGCCTCAAGGTGTGAAATAGCTACACCTAAGCTCTTGGTAATTCCTTGGTCTCTTCCTGCCTTTGTGGTCATCAACACATAGACTGGATCACACACACGCCTAGTGATTCATTTGTATGTGTGAGGGAGGAGTGTGAGGGAGGGGTGTGAGGGAGGAGTGTGAGGGAGGGTGTGAGGGAGGGGTGTGAGGGAGGGGTGTGAGGGAGGAGTGTGAGGGAGGGTTGTGAGGGGGAGTGTGAGGGGGGAGTGTGAGGGAATAGTGTGAGGGAGTAGTAGTGTGAGGGAGTAGTAGTGTGAGGGAGGAGTGTGAGGGAGGAGTGTGAGGGAGGAGTGTGAGGGAGGAGTGTGAGGAAGTAGTATAAGGGAGGAGTGTGAGGGAGTAGTATAAGGGAGGAGTGTGAGGAAGTAGTATAAGGGAGGAGTGTGAGGGAGTAGTGTGGAGGAGGAGAGGCTTCCTCGAGGAGTGTGGTGCTGTGGTGAGCCCAGGTCAATGACCCTCAAGCCCTCCTCTCTACCCCCCCCCCCCTTCCTTCACTGCAGTCCTCCGCCCCGACCTCCCTTCTTCCCTCCCTGCAGTCCTCCGCCCCGACCTCCCTTCATCCCTCCCTGCAGTCCTCCGCCCCGACCTCCCTTCTTCCCTCCCTTCATCCCTCCCTGCAGTCTTTCACCCCGACCTCCCTTCTTCCCTCCCTTCATCCCTCCCTGCAGTCCTCCGCCCCGACCTCCCTTCTTCCCTTCTTCCCTCCCTTCATCCCTCCCTGTAGTCCTCCCTCCCTCCCTCTTTCCTTCCCTCCCACCACACATACACACATATAGAGGAAGGGAAGAAGAAGAGGGGAATGAAGAAAGGGAGATGAATAAGAGGAAGAAGAAGAAGAAAGAGGAAGAAGAAGAAGAAAGAGGAAGAAGAAGAAGAAAGAGGAAGAAGAAGAAGAAAGAGGAAGAAGAAGAAGAAAGAGGAAGAAGAAAGAGGAAGAAGAAGAAGAAAGAGGAAGAAGAAGAAAGAGGAAGAAGAAGAAGAAAGAGGAAGATGCCTGCTGTACATCCATCAGTCAATATATAACTCACAACCCTCTTTTCATCTCCTCCTGCTATCACAACTCATTACAAAACCATCCCTAAATACCTAACAACCTCACTGTAACAACCCCCTTCCCCCCCCCCCACACGATATCAGAAGCTCGTTATCCCATATAAGATAAAGAGATAACGTGCTATCTTAGTGAAAACAACATGGACGGTGTTATCTAAGGTCATCTCCTATAATTATATCATAAGAGACGGTTCGTAGCATCTCTTGGGGTCTTAGTTCGTGGTTCTAGTTTCAAATATAATGATAAATGGTTCGAAATCCATCTAGACATATTAGTTCTAAGTTTTAATCCGCGTTTTTGTTATTTTTTGTGAGATTCGAACCTACTTTTGCTATTTTGGGTGAGATTCGAACCTACTTTTGCTATTTTGGGTGAGATTTGAACCTACTTTTGCTATTTTTTGTGAGATTCGAACCTACTTTTGTTATTTTGGGTGAGATTCGAACCTACTTTAGCAATTTTATGGGATTAGAACCTACTTTTGAGACGTTTCTGATGAAATTCAATCGAACCCGTGTTTTCAGATAGTTCTAGTGAGATTAGATACATTGTGTTTATAATTATGTTGCAGTTAATAATGAAACACACTATTTAATACATAATACAAGATGGATTCGAACCCATAATTTAACACACAGGGATCCGAAGCCACTGTTTAAGAAATTCCTCAACTCTTAATCAATAGAAGCACACACACACACACACACACACACACACACACACACACACACACACACAGTCACACACACACACACACACACACAGGACAAATCTGTGAGTGTGTGTGAGAGGGATTGTGTCACCCTGCAGCGCCACGAGAGACTAGCGGCTGGTGTTAGAGTTATCATCTGTCTGTCTGTCTGTCTGTCTGTCTGTCTGTCTGTCTGTGGCTAAGTGTGTGTGTGTGTGTGTCCTAATAACAGCAGCATTTCGAGTACCACAAGAGGCAAAAGGTTAGCGAACGTCTGTCTGTCCTGGCGACCACAAGTGCGCGTCATTGTGATGGGGGGGAGGAGGAGGGTTAATGCCAGACGCTGCTGATCGCTTGTACTGGCACTGTGTTGAAGGAAGTGGCACTCTATCGACCTGTGAAAGTGAGATCGTTGGCACTGTCCACCTGCCCACCTCATGTTATTCTGTGTCACTGTCTATCTGTCTCTCTATCTCTCTCTCTCTGTCTCTCTGTCTCCCTCTTTGTCTGTCTCTATCTCTCTCTGTCTCTCTGTCTCCCTCTTTGTCTGTCTCTATCTCTCTTTGTCTCTCTCTTTGTCTCTCTGTCTCTCTCTTTGTCTCTCTCTTTGTCTCTCTTTGTTTCTCTCTTTGTCTCTCTGTCTCCCTCTTTGTCTATCTCTATCTCTCTTTGTCTCTCTCTCTCTGTCTCTCTCTTTGTCTCTCTGTCTCCCTCTTTGTCTATCTCTATCTCTCTCTGTCTCTCTCTTTGTCTCTCTCTTTGTCTCTCTGTCTCCCACTTTGTCTATCTCTATCTCTCTTTGTCTCTCTGTCTCTCTCTTTGTCTCTCTGTCTCCCTCTTTGTCTCTTTGTCTCTCTCTTTGTCTCTCTGTCTCCCTCTTTGTCTGTCTCTATCTCTCTTTGTCTCTCTCTCTCTGTCTCTCTCTTTGTCTCTCTCTTTGTCTCTCTCTATCTCTCTTTGTCTCTCTGTCTCCCTCTTTGTCTCTCTGTCTCTCTCTTTGTCTCTCTGTCTCTCTCTTTGTCTCTCTGTCTCCCTCTTTGTCTCTCTTGTCTCTCTCTCATCAAAACAACGGATCAGTAACTTTAGAGATTCGAAAGTTAAGTCTATCTACCTTTCCTCTCCCTACCTCCTTCCTTCCCTCACTCCTTCCCTCCGTCCTTACCTCCTACCCTCACTCCTTCCCTCCGTCCTTACCTCCTACCCTCACTCCTTCCCTCCGTCCTTACCTCCTACCCTCACTCCTTCCCTCCGTCCTTACCTCCTACCCTCACTCCTTCCCTCCGTCCTTACCTCCTTCCTTCCCTCACTCCTTCCCTCCGTCCTTACCTCCTTCCCTCACTCCTTCCCTCCGTCCTTACCTCCTACCCTCACTCCTTCCCTCCGTCCTTACCTCCTACCCTCACTCCTTCCCTCCGTCCTTACCTCCTTCCTTCCCTCACTCCTTCCCTCCGTCCTTACCTCCTTCCCTCACTCCTTCCCTCCGTCCTTACCTCCTACCCTCACTCCTTCCCTCCGTCCTTACCTCCTACCCTCACTCCTTCCCTCCGTCCTTACCTCCTTCCTTCCCTTCACTCCTTCCCTCCGTCCTTACCTCCTACCCTCGCTCCTTCCCTCCGTCCTTACCTCCTACCCTCTCTCCTTCCCTCCGTCCTTACCTCCTTCCCTCACTCCTTCCCTCCGTCCTTACCTCCTACCCTCACTCCTTCCCTCCGTCCTTACCTCCTACCCTCGCTCCTTCCCTCCGTCCTTACCTCCTTCCCTCACTCCTTCCCTCCGTCCTTACCTCCTACCCTCACTCCTTCCCTCCGTCCTTACCTCCTACCCTCACTCCTTCGCTACCCTCCCTTACCTCCTTCCTTCCCTCACTCCTTCCCTCCGTCCTTACCTCCTTCCCTCACTCCTTCCCTCCGTCCTTACCTCCTACCCTCACTCCTTCCCTCCGTCCTTACCTCCTACCCTCACTCCTTCCCTCCGTCCTTACCTCCTTCCCTCACTCCTTCCCTCCGTCCTTACCTCCTACCCTCGCTCCTTCCCTCCGTCCTTACCTCCTTCCCTCACTCCTTCCCTCCGTCCTTACCTCCTACCCTCACTCCTTCCCTCCGTCCTTACCTCCTACCCTCACTCCTACCCTCCGTCCTTACCGCCTACCCTCACTCCTTCCCTCCGTGCTTACCTCCTACCCTCACTCCTTCCCTCCGTCCTTACCTCCTTCCCTCACTCCTTCCCTCCGTCCTTACCTCCTTCCCTCATTCCTTCCCTCCGTCCTTACCTCCTACCCTCACTCCTTCCCTCCGTCCTTACCTCCTACCCTCACTCCTTCCCTCCGTCCTTACCTCCTTCCCTCACTCCTTCCCTCCGTCCTTACCTCCTTCCCTCACTCCTTCCCTCCGTCCTTACCTCCTTCCCTCACTCCTTCCCTCCGTCCTTACCTCCTACCCTCACTCCTTCCCTCCGTCCTTACCTCCTACCCTCACTCCTTCCCTCCGTCCTTACCTCCTACCCTCACTCCTTCCCTCCGTCCTTACCTCCTTCCCTCCGTCCTTACCTCCTACCCTCACTCCTTCCCTCCGTCCTTACCTCCTTCCCTCCGTCCTTACCTCCTTCCCTCACTCCTTCCCTCCGTCCTTACCTCCTACCCTCACTCCTTCGCTACCCTCCCTTACCTCTATCTTTTCTACCTCTACCTCTACCTCTTCCCCTTACCTCCTACCCCTCACTCCCTTTAAACTGACTCTAAACCACAAACACGGTCTCTACCTGGCTTAAGACTGGAGTTAAATCCAGTTAACCCTTTCACTAAGCCAATTAAAGTGTTCCTCTCAGGTGTGTCTGTCTGTCTGTCTGTTTCCATCTGTCTGTCTGTCTCTGTCTGTTTCTTTATGATTATGTCCATGTTTATTCCTCTCTCCTTCATTTCCTTATTTATTTGATTTTTGTTCTTATTTTCTCTATTTATTCTGGTGTATTTTCTACTCTTTCATTTCCTCTCATTTATTTAATTATTTGTTCTTCTTCATTATCTAGTTCTTCTAATTCCTCTTTTATTGTCTCTTTATCTTAATTTTCTCTTATTCATCTTTATTTATTCTTCGTCTCCTTCCTCTAATTCATCTACCTCCTCCTCCTCCTCTTCTTCTTGCTGGAGGAGGAGGTCAGGGCTGCTCGAGGCTGATACAGGGCCTTAGGAGTAGGTGTGAGTGTTGGAGTGGCACTTGAAGCTATTGATTCTCTCTCGAGTCTTCAAGGACGAGGTGGGACTAATGGTAGGCCTCTAATGGTGGTAGTAGTAGTAGTAGTAGTAGTAGTAGTAGTAGTAGTGTTTGAGTGGCACTTGAATTTATTGATTTATTGTCGGGTCTTCAAGGGTGATATAGAAATCATTGTGGATCTCCATTAATCGTGGTAGAAGTGGTAGTAGTAGTGGTGGTAGTTGTGGTAGTAATAGTAGTAGGAACAACATCAAAACAACTACAACAAAAACATCAATAACAACAAAAACAAGGTGGCGTAGACCAGAGAGGCAGGCACCTGTGACGAGCTACCTAAGGCTAGTGTAATTACCTGTGATAACTTTACCATATGTTACCCTATTACAGGTGTGTGCGTGTGTGTGTGTGTGTGTGCGTGTGTGTGTGTGTGTGTGTGCCTGTAGTTAGCCACATCACTTTCAAGAGACGTGAAGGAACCAGACGTTAGCTGACCCTCTCGCCGTCAGCTGATCTTACCACAATAATGACAACCATCAGCTGATCTAAGCAAAACAATTATGACGTCATTAAGTCAGCTGATTTAACCAAAACAACTATGACGTCAATAAGTCAGCTGATTTAATCAAAACTCGTGACGTCATCCAGTCAGCTGATCTACCACCATAACAAAGACAATGGAGGACGACAACAACAACAATAATGATACAACTAATAATAATACGAAGAAGAATTAATGAGAAGAGGAGGAGAGCATAAAACGGAAGAAGCAACAAGTGGGTACTCAAGAATAAAAAGAGGAGGAGAAGAGGAGGAGGAGAAGAGGAGGAGGAGAGAGGGGTGAGAAAGAGGGAAGAAAGAGGTGGGGTGTGGGGAGAGGGTTCCTACACTCTCTCCAAGACAGTAACCATGGTAACTGTGTCATGTAACCATCGCATAACCATTTTAACTCACGTAACCATGGTAACAGTCTCTCGTAACCATGGTAACAGTGTCTCGTAGCCATGGTAACAGTGTCTCGTAGCCATGGTAAGAGTCTCGTAACTCTGGTAACAGTCTCTCGTAACCATGGTAAGTGTCTCGTAGCCATGGTAAGTGTCTCGTAGCCATGGTAAGTGTCTCGTAGCCATGGTAAGTGTCTCGTAACCCTGATAACAGTCTCTCGTAACCAAAGTAACAGTGTCCGTAACCACGATGACTCAGTCTGTAACCATGGTAACAACTACTGCTCTCTCTCTCTCTCTCTCTCTCTCTCTCTCTCTCTCTCTCTCTCTCTCTCCCCGATCGAAATACCACCAGCTCGTGTGAGAGACGACAGGGTGGAATTTTCCCCTGACAAGACGGAATTCTCCCCTATACATGACTGGTGGTTGTGGTAGGTGATGGTGGTAGTTGTGGTAGGTAATGGTGGTAGTTGTGGTAGGTAATGATGGTAGTTGTGGTAGGTGATGGTGGTAGTTGTGGTAGGTGATGGTGGTAGTTGTGATGGTGGTAGTTGTGGTAGGTGATGGTTGTGGTAGGTGATGGTGGCGGTAGGTAATGGTGGTAGTTGTGATGGTGGTAGTTGTGGTAGTTGTGGTAGGTGATGGTGGTAGTTGTGGTAGGTGATGGTGGTGGTAGGTAATGGTGGTAGTTGTGGTAGGTGATGGTGGTAGTTGCGGTAGGTGATGGTGGTAGTTGTGGTAGGTGATGGTGGTAGTTGTGGTAGGTAATGGTGGTAGTTGTGGTAGGTGATGGTGGTAGTTGTGGTAGGTAATGGTGGTAGTTGTGGCAGGTAATGGTGGTAGTTGTGGTAGGTGATGGTGGTAGTTGTGGTAGGTGATGGTGGTAGTTGTGGTAGGTGATGGTTGTGGTAGGTAATGGTGGTAGTTGTGGCAGGTGATGGTGGTAGTTGTGGTAGTTGTGGTAGGTGACGGTAGCGACCAATACAGAAGTCGACTCTTCCTCCTCCTCCTCCCTCTGCTTCCCACGCCCTCACCCCCCCCCCCCCTCTCCTACACCTTAATTCGACTCCTCCCTCCTCCCTCCCACCCCTTCCCTCTCTCCCCTTCCCTCTCTCCTCTTCCCTCTCCCTCCCTCCCCCTCCCTCTCTCTCTCTCTCAGACAGTCGGCCAACTCCAGTCTGCTCTTCTTCCCGTCTATTTATTTCTGTCTATCACAACAGCCGATTAAACAGCCGATTGCAACAGCCGATTACAACAGCCGATTACAACAGCCGATTACAACAGCCGATTACAACAGCCGATTACAAAAGCCGATTACAACAGCCGATTACAACAGCCGATTACAACAGCTGATTACAACAACCGCCCACAAAAACCGATCAAACAGCCGATTACAACAGCCGATCACAGCAGCCAATCACAGCAGCCGATCACAGCAGCCGATTACAACAGCCAATTAGAACAGCCGATCACAACAGCCGATATACCTCTTGTTGGTGTCTTTCGCAATCAAACATTCCCCCCTCCCTCCACACCCCCCCCTCCTCCACACCCTCCACATTCTTCATTCCTCCCTCCAAAACCTCCTTTCCTCCACACGCCCCTCCCTCCCCCCCCCCTCATCCCTCCTTCCCTACTCTACCTATCCCTCCTTTCTAGTCCTCCGTTCTTCTGCCCCTCCCTCCATTTCCTTTCTCCCTTCCATAATACCTCCTCTCCCACCTCCCCCCCCCCTCCTCCCTCCAGCCACACAACTCTCAGGCCGGCTCAATCCCCCCCCCTCCCCCTCTCCTCTCCTCTACCTTCCCCTCCCTCCCTCCCTCCCCCACTCCACAGGTCCACACACGAGCACACAAACACACACACACACACACACACACACACACACACACCTCTCTTTCTCTCTATCTCCGTCCCTCACATACAAGATTATTCTCTAACTCATTTTCTCTCACCCATTCTCTCTCTCTCTCTCTCTAGTCTCTCACTCCTTCCTCCCCCAGTTATCCTCAAGCCTCTCTCTTCATCCATTTATTCCCATCGTTTATCTTTTTATTTTAGTTATTCCTGTTTATTTTCCGTTTTCTGATTTTCTTTTAGTTTCGTATCCCCTTCTTTCATTTCGTCTTTTATTGTTCTCATTCTCTTATCTCCCTATTCTTTATTTCTTTATCTTCTCCCTTTTCTTCTCTTTTATATCACTTTCTCTGTTTCTAACTCAATCTTCCTCTTTCTCCTCATTTTTTACTATTTTCTTCATATTTTTTTTCATTTCCCTATTTCTTCTTTATCATTTCTTCTATCTCCTTAATGCCATCTTTATTTTCATCTCATTTTTATATGTATTATTTATTAACTTTTTTTTTCATTATCTCCTCGTCTCTATCTGTCTGTCTCCTTCTCTCTCTTTATCACGTTTATCTCCCTGTCTCCCTCTTACCACCCTATCATCATTTTTCTCTCTATACCCTCTGTTTGCTGACACTTCTTCCCCCTCTGTGGTTATTACTTAATCTCTCTCTCTTGTTTCTCTCTCTTTCTCTCCTTCTCTCTCTACCATCATCACATCATTTGCCTTATCACACATTCCTTTACGCTATTACATTTATCTTTTGTTTTGTCTACTTTATCAAATCACCTTTAGTCTGATATTAACCCAAACATAGTCGACTACAGTATAGCTGCTAAAAATGGACTCGATTCCACGGTGGTGTTAAAATATTTTACCAATGCTTTAATGTATAAGTAGGTTAATATAACTTCCCCGCTAGTATAAGTTTGTGTTATAATATTTCCATTGAATTATGTAGGTTAATATAGCTCCTCCGCAAGTGTTAGTTTATTGTATATGCCGTGGGTTGTGGGGGGCACTTGGAACCTGTTCAAATATAATCACATGGGCGTGGATCCCCTCCCTGGTGACGTGTCCCCGTGAAAAAAGCCCAAAGTTGTTTTGCTGCGTCGCATTTCAACATACAAACACAAGTCTGTTCTCACCACCACAAACACGCAAAATGTATTTATTGATGTATGTGTCATGGAAGATCACATGTTTTCTGTATAATGTTTATTCTCTATTAAAATATTCATTTGGTAGACAACATGTTCTTCAGGTTAAATACGAACGCACTCGGGCGAGGGAGGGAGGTAAGGGGAAGGGATGGGGGGTTAGGGGAAGGGGAGGAGGGGGGTAAGTAGGAGGGGGGATGATGGGAGAGCAGAGACCTTGGCCCGACACGCTAAGGTACTGGTATCTGTGTCATGCCCTTTGGTGCTTGCTAATACTCTTCATCACGTCAATAACAAGCATTTTATCATCTGGAGCCACTATCAATTATAATGTTGCTGAAATAACATCATAATGGCGGCGAAATGGAGGGCAGGAAGGCCAAAAGAGTCAAAACATGGTGTGGTGTGGTGGCTGTCACACGACCACGGTGAATGAGCCCGAATACACCAGGCCTGCCAACACACCGCCTCCCCAAATATAACACACATGCCTCTTAACACTAAATCACGTCTTAAAACAAACAAAAAACATCACAAAACACAAATAAACAATTTCCGGTGATACATTCATTCACTGGAAACTGAGTTTGAAGTGAAACATCTCTCAATGAGTAAAACAAAAAAATAACAAAAAATTGGTTCTCGTCCGTGTACTTGTCCGGATCCGTAGGTGGTGAGGGACCGTCTCTCGCAGTGTTTCGTGCCTTACCTGACATGGTAGAAGGTGTTTGGAGGTTTTGACGACAACGGTGGCTTGCTTTTATACATCACAGCGTAGTATCCATGTGAGCACTTGAGTACCAAGCTTTAAAACCGGCTAAAACTCCACTGTTATAGGTGTGCTAAGTGGGGGTCGTGAGCAGACCTACTGGTGACCAGACCGCCATCGGGCAGCGAAGATCGGTTGATTTTCACTTTGTTTTCTCCCCCACACTTCACTTTTAAACATTTCTAACACGCGATAATCACAGTATATTGCCCCTGCTAGAATTTTCGAGGCTAAATATCACTGGTAAGGGCGTGACAGGCGAGAACACAGGACGAAAACTGTGGCTTGCAGTGGTCTCCCCGCCGGCCTGAGCACAGAGCAACGAGGCTTACACAGATTCCGACGTGCTACTCTTTAACGCGGGGCCGGCTAGTCAGCGACGCCCGCTAGCTCCCACACGCACACACGCACACGCACACGCAAATTGTCCTGGCAAGTCCACGGGTGAACACCTAAGACCTCTGACTCAACCCCAAACCTCAAGGGGGAGGAGATATTCCGGCAGAAGCAAGGTACGCTGGTAAAGGGAGTCCGCCCACTTGGAAAAGTTTAGTTTTAATAGCCTGGTGCTAGTAGGAGGAGGACAAGGTGTGGGTATATTACGTATCACCAGCCTACTTCACTGTGGGTGTCAGGAAGCACACACACAGACACACACCTTCACCACTTTCCCAACCAACCACCGCCACGACGTCAGCGCCACACCACTATGTTAGCGCCGCCACAATCCTACCACACCACGATGTCAACGCCACACCGCATTACTACCACACCACGATGGTAGTTAATAGATCCCCACACCACCACAATTGCGGTGTTGACGTCACAGCACTGCTACACCAACTCACTATTGTGGTGTTGACTCCCACACAACACCACTACCGCCATATACCACCACCACACCATCCCACACCACCCCACACCACAACCACCCCACCCCAAACCACACCACCCCACCC
This sequence comes from Homarus gammarus, assembly GCA_958450375.1. Classification (NCBI taxonomy): domain Eukaryota; kingdom Metazoa; phylum Arthropoda; class Malacostraca; order Decapoda; family Nephropidae; genus Homarus; species Homarus gammarus. Next base: position 532,751 of record CAUDMG010003192.1, on the reverse strand, counting down.
CACACTACCACGCCACACCACACCACACCACCCCACCCCACCCCACACTACCCCACACCACGCCACATCACACCACCACGCCAAACCACACCACCACACCCCACACCACCACGCCACACCACACCACACCACACCACCTCACACCACACCACCACGCCAAACCACACCACCACCACGCCACATCACACCACCACGCCACACCACACCACCACGCCACACCACACCGCCACTCCATACCCCACACCACCACCACCATACATAACCACACCACCACGCCACACCACACCACACCACACCAGCCCACACCACACCACCACGCCACACCACACCGCGCCACACCACACCACCACAACCCCATTCCACTCCACATCCCACTCCACGTCACCCACCAATCACCAAGCTTCCCATCCACTCCACGCCACCGTCCCACTCCACGCCACCATCCCACTCCACGCCACCATCCCACTCCACGCCACCGTCCCACTCCACGCCACCATCCCACTCCACGCCACCGTCCCACTCCACGCCACCATCCCACTCCACGCCACCATCCCACTCCACGCCACCGTCCCACTCCACGCCACCGTCCCACTCCACGCCACCATCCCACTCCACACCACCATCCCACTCCACGCCACCATCCCACTCCACACAATCATTCCCTATCACCATCACCTTCATTCACCACCATTTCTGCTTTGCGTCACCACTAATCTCCAATCACCACCAATCACCAACAAAGTCCCCAAATCACCAACTTTTAATTATAATCAGTCACCAAACATAGCTATGATGTCACCACGATATAAATCACCATCACTCTCCAATCACCAATCACAAGGACAAATAAAATAAGTAAAGCAAGGAAAATAGGTAAGGTTAAAGAAAATAAGTAAGATAAAAAATAAGTAAGTTAAGAAAATAAGTAAGATTAAAGAAAATAATTAAAGGAGAAACTTTTGGGAGACAACTTTTAAATAAGTTGGTTTATGTGTGAAAATATTTTGGCAAACCTTTAATATTATTATTATCATTATTATTATTATTATTATTATTATTATTATTATTATTATTATTATCATTATTATTATTATCATCATCATCATTATTATTATCATTATTATTATTATTATTATTATTATTATTATTATTATTATTTCTATTATTATTATCATCATCATCATCATCATCATTATTATTATTATTATTATTATTATTATTATTATTATAATTATCATTGTTATTATTATTATTATTATTATTATTATTATCAGTATCATTATTATTATTATTATTATCATTATTATTATTATTATCATTATTATTATTATTATTATTATTATTATCATTATTATTATTATTATTATTATTATTATTATTATCATTATTATTATTATTATTATTATTATTATTATTATCATTATTATTATTATTATTATTATTATTATTATCATTATTATTATTATTATCATTATTATTATTATTATTATTATTATTATTATTATTATTATTATTGTTACAGAGTACAGCAGGTGGCCGCCCTAGCAACATGGCTTCCGGGTGGCGAGAAGATCGCCTTGAGTCACTCAGTATCTGTCGGTGTTATGGTGATGTGGTGTTATGATGGTGTTATGGTGATGTTATAGGGGTGTTATGGGGAAATTAAGGGGGTTATGGTGCTGTTATTGTGGCGCTATGGTGGTTTTATGGTGCTATGGTGATGTTATGGTGGCGCTATGGTGTTATGGTAATTTTATAGTGTTATGGTGGTATTTTGGTGACGTAATAGTGACATTATGGTGTGTGTGTGTGTGTGTGGAGTAATCAATAGAAAACAGCCTTGAAGTCGTGCTCGGGCGCTCGGGTGTGTGTATGTTTGAGTGTTTGTCCACAAGAAACGGCACCAAACACCATAGTATATCTCTCCCGTATGGCGTCCTTCGGCTCCCGTTTTCTATATTTATTTATATGGACCCATAGCTAGTTTAAACACTTTATTGCGTGTGTGTGTAATAATAATGATAATAATAATTAACGGTTTATTGAAAGAGCTTGGCACCCAGAAGGTTGAAAATATACAGTTACATATTTGGGGAATGTGTGTGTGTGTGTGTGTGTGTGTGTGTGTGTGTGTGTGTGTGTGTGTGTGATGTGTGTGTGTGTGTGTGTGTGTGTGTGTGTTTTGTGATGTGTGTGTGTGTGTGTGTGTGTGTGTGTGTGTGTGCGCGCTCTTAAATCATATATTTACATATTAAAATAAGGTGATTTCCGATTGTAATTTGAGTTCGTAGCCCCTCAAGTAATGACGTCATGGTCTTCAGATACAAGGCTGTCTGTATTAAAGCGCCTTGCTCAGATGTAAACAAATTGAGTTTTAAAAAAAATATTCAATATATACTTCATCTATATCTCAGGTTTATACAAATTTATTCATTATCTAATACAACGAAATTTACATAATAGAAATGTCAAATTAATAATCAATTAACGTAAGAATTTCTTCGCTAATGAAAACTACTCGCAGTATACCAATGATGACGTCACGCTTCCCTCTTGTTCCACCCTTTCAAACAAAATTGTAAACAGAATCGTCGAACCATTCATGACCAGCGGAGCGCCTGTAATGTGTTGGGCCTCCGGGAACAGCCTGTATAAAGCCCAGTGATGAGGAGGAGACACTGTCAACACGTGTAAATGGCGAGTAACCAGGATATCGAGAGAGCAGCGGTGTGAAACATGGAGGAGGAGTGGCAGCCATTAGTCAATCTGTTCAGCTGTGAGATGAACAAGTCTACGGGATCATCTGGCCGGAGTTCATATCTTGGTTTTTTTTTTAATTACCGGGATATAAATACTGAAGTTATTACGAAATTCTTAATTATATAATGATAGAGATACAATAATTACTACTACTACTACTACTTGTAATAATAATAATAATAATAGTAAAATATCTAGTGTTTTATATACAGTATTCTTAAAATTCCATCTACCAACACACATAGAGTATTCCGAAAGACATCCTCTCATTAGTACAATTGCCTCCCTGTACACACCTGTCTCAACAAAATGTATAAGTGTGTATGACTGTGTGTGTGTATGAATGTGTGTGTGTGTTGTGATGTGTGTGTGTGTGTGTGTTGTGATGTGTGTGTGTGTGATGTGTGTGTGTGTGTTGTGATGTGTGTATGACCGTCACCTTGATAGACTGAGAAGACTGATATAAGATTGCTATTAAGACACAAAAGTTGAGATAGATTAGGTTAGGTCAACAGGTCAAAGGTCACGGTCACCAGTAAGGAGTTACATAGATAGATAAAGCGAGTGAGGAAATAGATAGATAGATAAAGAGAGAGATAAGATAGATAGAGAGAGAGAGAGAGAAACCGGTTGGTCACCATCTGGCAAGATCGCATTGATTATTCGTCATGGTAACTCACATTTGACCTCACCATTATCACCATCTTCACTATCCTTCCTCACCACCTTCACTATCCTTCCTCACCAGCTTCACTATCCTTCCTCACCACCTTCACTATATCTCCTCACCACCTTCACTATCCTTCCTCACCACCTTCACTATATCTCACCATCACATTCCCCTGATTAGCTTCACTATCGTGTCTATTGAGTTAACAGGAATTCAGGGGTGATAGTGATTATGGTGAAAGTGATAAACGAAGATGGTGACAGTAAGAGTAATTTGTGATGATGGTGAGTGATAGTGATGATGGTGACTGATGATAACGATGATCTGGTGGTGAGTTTGTTGACAACTATGGCGGCGAGGTTCATACAGTATTACCACATCCCTCAAGACGGGCAACCTTAGTCATGATATAGGTTAACACATATAGATTCTACATATCTTAAATTCTAGTGAAAAATAATCTCTCCATGGGTCTTATATATCACCGGATGTATGGTTAATCTGTTGAGGGAATCGTTATATATAGGATAAAGCGTGAAGTTAGGGGGTATCTTTTTTATGTGGTGTACGGTATAGCAAGGTTAAATTGTATGCATTGTCTGGGGGGGGGGGGGTGAGAATCGTCGCCGGGGGGTTGGTACCACTGTAGCACCTGGGCCAACCAACGTCACCAAGGCCATGTATTTTTTTAATCTTTTTCTTATTCAATCCATAAATTAAGATCACTAATCCGGGTTTAATAAGGTTGTAGAATATTATAAAATCCTTCTATAAGCACAAAAAGAGGAAATGTAGAGAAAAAACGAGTGTTTAGGCCATTTGTTTACGTCAAGGGTTTCGAACGGAGGACTGGTGCTGCTGCTGGGGACGAGTTGCCAAATACTATTAATTCCAAATGTTTCTTAAATTACATATATGACAAAGAAAACATGACCCATAATATCACACATACATATATATTTACGTATATATATTAAATACACTTTACCTATAAGAATTAATCCAAGAAACGTAGAATAAAGTAATAAAGATAAATAGTATAACTGGCAACATCCCGCCTGTGAAGGGCGACACATGCAGTACTGATAAACTCCCACGGGCTAATTATTTTCATAACCTTTTGCGCATTTATTGACCAGATAAATTCCCGGTAGGTTCTAAAATGGTTATACATCATCCTCATTAACAACCATTCACCACCAGACGGGATTTTGATAAGCGGATAGGTGTTTATTGGGTTTTTAAAGGGAATGAAGAGGAGTAATGCAGGAGGCAGGTTAGTGGTGTGGCAGGGGTCAGGTAGTCAGTGCTAAATAACTTTTATTATTTTAACGCTACTGCTATTTGTGGTCCAAATTATAGGTAATTAATAGTTTTATTTTGTAGATATTCGATCTATTGTGGCGTTCCTAACTGCCTATGGAAATTTTTAGAAATATACATACATTTTTTTGTTTTATAAATTGTATGTATTTATTTTTGCAAGCGTTGACACCACGACTAAAATGTTCATGTTTAGATATATATCAACTCAGTACAAAATAATACAAACCAGTTGAAGTAAATAATTTATATATTTACTAACACTTCAGATTCAGTGGAACTAAGATTTTAATATAAACAAACATTTGAAACCGAATAGAACCGAGAAATTTATTTATACATAACTATACATATAATTATAATTAAGAATAATCTATAAACAATAAATAAAGTAAAAAAGATATTTATATACACAAAACATGAGACAGAGAGAGAGACGTTCATCAGGAAAGGATCTCGGTAAATATAAAAAGATTATTTACATCAAATTTATGCATTGAAAAGTGTAATAGAATGCGGGTTGAATTTCTTTTTCTTTTTTCCCCTGGAGCTGCTCGGTCGCCCACCCGATCTCTCCGGCGTGTGAGAGGCAACTGACTCGGCAGCTCGGCAGCTCGTGTGAGTGTCTGTGTATGTGTGCATGTATGTGTGTGTGTGTGTGTGTCGCTCTCTGGGGGGGGGGGGGGGGACTGCTGCTGTCTGGGGAGGGGGACGGAAGGGATATGTGGATGGGGGAAGGGGGAAGGGGTTACGTGGAAGGGTGAGAGGAGGAACGAGGAGAGGGAAGGAATGAGAGCAGGAGGAGGAGGAAGAAGGCGTACGGTAAAGGAAAGGGGGGTAAAGGAGGGGATGGAGAGTGGAAGGAAGATGAGGGATGAACTGTAGGGAAGAGAGAGGGGCTGGAAGGGAGGAAGGGTAGGAGAGGAGGAGGGGAAAGGGAGGAGGACGGGAGGGGCAGGGGAGGAGGAACGGAAGGCCAAATGATAACTAAAGGAAAAGGGAAAGATTGAGAGAGGAAGGATAGGGAAGTGGGGAGCGAATCGTGGGGAAGATGGGGATAGTAGAGGGGGAGGGTGGAGGGTAGGGGGAAGTGAAGGGTGTTGAAAGGAAGGATTTGGTGGGGGTATGGGATAGAATGGGAAAGGATAGGGAGTTCTGGAAAGGAGGGATGGGATGGGGATTCGTGAGGCCTTAAGGGTTGGGAGGAGGTGGATGAAGTGGTGGGGAGGAGGGGGAGGAGGAAGGCGGGTCGGAGGGGGATGGGGAGGAGGAGGAGGAGGAGCTGCCACACGTCGCCAATTTTGTAATTCTAAATTCGACAAAATATCTTCCCTTGACAACTAATTATTTGCTATATTTGATATATTCATGCGATTATATATATGAAACATTACTCCAAAATACAGTTTTATATATATTGGTGTAATGTAATTAGGGTTAAGTTGAAGTTAGATGCTTTCGAGAGTTTGTAAGGTAGAGATACGGGAAAAATATCCAATCTTCCTCGCCATCACATTTTTTACATTATTTTATCGTTAACTCAAAAAATCTCGATCGTGTAGATAGATCCACCTCTCAGACAACTTGTGCCTTCGATTTTGAGAGACAATCTGGGGAAACTTGAGCGGAAAACGGCGAAAAAGAGGAAATATTTCCAAAGAATCGAGTTTCCCGTCATTGGACCATAGAGTGATGCAGATGGCCACAGTCAGTGATGCCACAACCCCGTGTCATCCACACCCTTCAAATTACCCTCATCCTGATCACCTTGGCAACACATATATCGAGCCAATCAGAGGCGCTGTGGCGATCAGATCATCAAGATGGCGTTGTGCTAGTGAGGAGAGGGAGGTGGGGAGTGAGAGGAGAGTGTGAGAGGGGTGTGAGAGGGGGGTGGTAATAGTGAGCCTGCCTCCCTCCCTCATCCCTGCTATATTGATTTTCTAGTATCAGCAGCATGTGGGTCCTGCTGTGTCTGCTGTTATGGTGAACGTCCTGCTGTGTCTGCTGTTATGGTGGACGTCCTGCTGTGTCTGCTGTTATGGTGGACGTTCTGTTGTGTCTGCTGTTATGGTGGACGTCCTGCTGTGTCTGCTGTTATGGTGGACGTCCTGCTGTGTCTGCTGTTATGGTGGACGTCCTGCTGTGTCTGCTGTTATGGTGGAGGGGTAATGGTGGTGGTGGTGGAGAGGGTTAGTGGTGGGGAAGAATTGAGGTGGTGATGGGGAAGACAAGGGGAGGAATGGAGAGAGAGAGAGAGAGAGAGAGAGAGAGAGAGAGAGAGAGAGAGAGAGAGACTGACATCAGACCAAAAATTAGTTACATGTAAAAGTACCATATTTTTTTCCTGCCCAAATTAGTATTACGAGAAAAAAGTATTAATATTTTAACACAATCCATTCATAAAACTGATACAGGTTTTAATTATTTTTTCTACCCCCACTAAAAAAAAATTCAACAAATAATTTTTTTTTTTTAAATTCATATTTACGTTATATTTTGTTAAGGTGAATTAATGTTTGTTATTATTTTTAGAACAATCAAATTTATTCTTTTGGTGTTATATTTGAATATTTTATTAATAATTTCGTCTTATATTAAAAAAAAATACATATATGTTTTTAACCCACTTATTAATATTTAAGTATTTATGCCAATCAGTTAAATTTCCTTAAAACAAAAAAGTTGAAAAATATCCAACATTAAGTAAAAATTATATCCACGTTTTATCTGGTAATTATTTATAAAACTCATAAATTCTTCTGGGAAAATATTTTAATGCTCTAGCGGCCCATTAATTATGTGAATATTAATTATGAGAATACTAATTACTTTGATCTGGACTGAATATTGAGTGAGGTCACGCAAAAAATATTATTAGAACAAAACAAGAAAACAGTCGATTTTCATTTGTTTTTCTGTCTGTTATTCCTGTCTCTGTATGTCTGTCTGTATGTCTGTTTACGTCTCTGTGAAATAATCAGAGCTAATCAGAATTACACCTGCTAACCAATCGTAGATCAAGTCTTATTAATCTGGCCGCCAATCAGAATTTCATCTATCCGTCAGTCACAACCAATCAAAACATCACCAGTCTACCAATCAAAACATCACTACCTGTCCACCAATCAGAGCGTCTCCTCGCAAAACACGTCACCGTCTATTTACCAATCAATTTCGCCCGTCCATTCATCCGCCAATCAACGCCGCCTCACCTGACTCAATACGACCATTGTTAATTAAGGTGTCGCAAAATACTACTTGAACAGGTAGAGTCGATTTTAAGGGTATTGTGTACTCTGTCGCTTTTAATGGCTGTCGTTTTTACATTATCTGTCTCTCACTCACTATTTCTCAGTCTGCCTGTCTCTCACACTACCCTTTGTCTCCCTCTTAACTCTCTATCTCTCTCTCAATCTCTCATTCTTAAATAGATACGTGAGAAGAGAGAACATACAACCAACTCACATAATAGTACCATCCTCACAACTCACAATTCCCGTTATCTCCCAGTTAAGAGACAAGAGACAGAATAGAGATAAACTAATGACCCATATCTTTAAGATGTTTACAGTATATCTTTAATGCCTTGTACCTGGATTATTGGTGTTTAAAGGTGAAATGTGTCTGTCTCAGCTGACGACGTGAGGTGAGGTGAGAGGTAGGAGGTGTAGGTGAGGTGAGGTGTAGGTGAGATTACAATTTTCCACACGCTAATTCATTCATACATACATACATACATACATACATACATACATACATACATACCATAACATACATACATACCATAACATACATACAGGTGACCCTAATACCACACTATTAAATACTTTCTAAGTCATGGTGTGGCAGGCTTTGTCATGTGTCAGACCACGCATGACACCCTAGGAATTGTCATATCAAGGGTAATTGTCATGTGTGCGGTGACTTGTCATGTGTAAGGCGTTGACATACATTCACACACACACACACACACTTACATACGTAGACAACACAACACAACACAACACAACACAAAGGAGAGGAAAGAAACACCTGTATTGTTTATTTAATATTGATGTTCAGGTGAGTCATATATTTTACCTGTGTGATGGTCTTCCTAATCACCCCTTCCTTCACCCCCCTCACGTTACCTAAGACCTTCCCTTCACGTCTACACCCCCCTCAGTCCCTCTCACGTTACCTAAGACCTTCCCTTCACGTCTACACCCCCCTCAGTCCCTCTCACGTTACCTAAGACCTTCCCTTCACGTCTACACCCCCTCAGTCCTTCTCACGTTACCTAAGACCTTCCCTTCACGTCTACACCCCCTCCTCTCCCCCCCATCTCCTACTTACTTATCTAATCAACACATACCTCCTCCCCCCTCCCTCCAACACACACTCTTTGTCTCTTTCTCCCTCACAAGCACACTCATTTACCCTCTCCCCTCCACCTCCTCCCACTCTTCCTACAAAACTTCTTCTCCCTCCTCCTTCCCTCCCTCTCCTTCTATCTCCCTTGAGTATATTACATTGTATTATTGTTATTATTATTCATTTTTACTTCTAAAACCAATCAAAATGGCCAACCTATCAGAGGACAACCAATCAGAAGCCAACTATTCATAGGACAGCCAATCAGAAGCCAACCAATCAGGAGACAGCCATTCAGAGGCCAGTCAATCAGAGACCGGTCAATCGGAAGAAGCTAATTAATAAGTTCAATGAAAGCAATGGAATCTAAGTGAGCCAATGAGGACAGATATAGAAGTAATTAAGACAGGTGTACAGACTAAGGACAGGTGTAATCAAGGCACAGGTGTAGTCACTAAGGAGAGGTGTGGTGGTGTGAGTTACTAGGGTGTGTAGGGTGGTGGTGGTGATACTGACAAGGGTGGTTGTGGTGCGCAGTGACCCTAGGGTGAGCCAACAGCAGCAGCCACCAGTCCTTGTGATTGACACCGCTGCTATGAACCAGCACCAGCTCTCTCTCCGTTTCCTCACAGGCAGTTCACACCTCTTAAGCGCCCTTCAGGCCCTAAAAACCTTAAATTCCCGGGGGTGGGGAGCTTAAAATGAACACTAGGGGTGGAAACAACGGGTAGAAACGACGGGGTGGTACATTAAAGGTAGGAGGGCCGGGCTAACGGGGTGTGGGAGCGCTCACTGTCCAAGTTGATCAGTGGTGTCCCGAAGTGTGGGGTCGGCTAGTCAGCGACGCCCGGCCCCGCCACACTCCTCTTACTTCCTACACAACACAAATCCGATGCTATCGATTTTTTAGGCCATCTGGATCCCACTTTCTCGAGGTGGGGAAGCGATGACTTAGTGTCCGAAGTGTTGGTTTTATTTCATTCATCGGTAACAACCTTACGAAGGTCAAGGAGAACGGAATAAATTCGGTATATTCGTCACTGGCAACTCTCTCTCAGTCGGTCTGGAACCCGCTCAAGATGCTGTCAGAAGGCGGCGAAAGTCAACCCACAGTGGATTTTCACTGACACGGTGTGGCTTCCCAGTCTCACCAGCTTCGTATACATTGCCATAGACGTGTTCTATAATATTACGACAGAGGATAGAAGAGGAAGAACAAGTATGACGATGACTGTAGACCAGTGAAAAGCGACGTCGTAGTTTGAATGAACATCGTCGAGGGACCAACTAAAAGCCATGATTTTTTCCCACCAACATCAGAGGTTGAAACCGCTACGGAGATGTCAGGTTTTCTTCCCATTTTTGCTCCCCTTCCCCTCCCACTCACCCTCAAGACTCCCATCCTCGGGTTAAGTATAAACTAATATATTAAGGAAACAGTAGAAGTGACCAACAGGGTAAAGAGGATGAGAGAGGTGATGCTGCTTTGTCTGGTGTGGCCGACTCACCATACACGGTAACATGATTTATTGTGTGGTATGTCAAGTATTTCTCAGCAGGGAGCCGTCATGAGGAAAGGGAGGGGCGGGGAGAGAGAATAGGAGGGAAGGAGGGAGGGAGGGGGAGGGGGAGGGTAGAAGGGAGGGGCGGAGGGAGGGAGGGAGTGGTTGGTTGAAGAGAGCAATTCTCCCTCTTCCCTCCCTCCTTCCCTTCCGACTCAACATGTTACACCACCATAAGGGTTCCCTAGGTTACACCCCCTCTCCCTCCCCTTCCCTCATAACCCTCTCCCTCCCCTTATCCTACCAGGGGAAGAGGATATGAGGTCTTCCCTCTCCTTCCATCCCATCCATTACCCCTATCCCCTCCCCTAAAACTCAATTAATGGGAAGGGGTGATGAGCTATACCCCCTACCCCTTCCTCTCCCCTTCCCACACACAACCCCCCCTCACACCACCCAGCCACCTCCCCCGCCCAGCCCCCAGCCTCCTCCCCCGCCCAGCCTCCTCCCCGCCCAGCCCCCAGCCTCCTCCCCCGCCCAGCCCCCTCCCCCGCCCACCCCCCACCGCCTAGCCTCCCCCCTACCACAGTCACGGGATCTCCGCCGCTCTGTGCTGGTGCTGGACGGGTCGGGGTTCTTCAGCGCCGCCTTAGTCTAAAAATAGTCGCGATGAGACGGTTCTTATGGAGTCAGCCTAGCGTGGAGGGGTGTGTGTGTGTGTGTTCCGTACACATGTGTATCTACAGGTATGTGAGTTTTCCTACCTGTGTGTCTGTCTGTCTGTCTATCATGGCTATTTAAATGCGTTTCTGTCTATACATTTCGCCTTCCATATAACATAATAATAATAATAATAATAATAATAATAATAATAATAATAATAATAATAGTAATAATAATAATAGTTAAAGATCTGCCAAGAATATCAGCTAGGTTAAGTTAAATTAATTAGGTCAATTTAGGTTAAAATAACTAAGGTGGTTAATTTCGCGGTGAAATAAGCTGGGGGCCTAATCTTCATGAGACCTCATCAATATAACACGTACCAACACCAACCATAAAGTTTTAGTTTTTAGTTTAACAAATTTATTGGCAAAGCTTGTCGTACAGTTTGCCTATTGTGAGTAATTCAGTCAGGTCTTGACACTGGTAGACGTTCACTGTGTCTCTTTACCACCACCACCAGTATCATAGGAATATTTAGAAGATTATACTTTTGGTCCATACTAGGCAGCTACGTTTACACCCAACCCACATCGCGTATAGTAATTTGTCCCACTCGTGTTTACAAGAGTAAACACTGTTAGATAGTTTTAGTACTTTTGTTATATCTATCATCTATTACTTACATTTATACACCGTGGTTATATCGCCCCTCACTCTACGTCTCTCAAGGGAGTGCAAATTCAGATGCTTTAATCTGTCTCTATAATCAAGATTCATAATGCCCGGGATTAGCATAGTTTAAAGATATTTATACTAATGAAATCTTTCCTCAAATATTACCATAAACTTCACTATATCATCCTGAAATTGATAGAAAACGTGAACCAGGACTATTTCTTTGTGATGTTACGCACCACCAACACGAGAGGGCATACTGACTACAAGCTCGCCAAGTTATACAGATCGCGCACCAGGAAATACTGCGTCACACAGAAGCTGGCTGACCTATGGAACGGTCTCCCAGGCCAAGCTGTGGAATCATGAATAGTACTTGGCTTCAAAATAATCCTACACAAGACTATCCAGAACAATGGACGGATCCTATACAGATTACTGGCGAATAAGATAGGTAAATAAAGTAAAACATGGTAAAGAAATTTATTCAAGTTACCCATTAAATTCTCATTTTCTCTAAATTGCTAGCACACAAAAGGGATCTATTTTCTGTAATGCAATTTTCTATGGATAACTTAACTAAACATAACTATGAACGTAAATGGTCGAAGATTTCAATTTCTGCATTGTTAAACTATACTAAAAGGAATACCAGTCATTTAAGTGATATTTATCAGCACAAAATGAGATAAATTATGATAAAATAAAGAGAAATACAATAAATTTATGAGAATACATTTTACATCACACATAAAATAATAAAAATAGTAACAATAATAATGATAACTACATATATTCGGCCACATAATCAAACATAGATAAATAATTTAAATAAAGCTTCCTTATACACCCGGAGTATATAATGTTACGTATACTCTGACCTCTACACCTAAACACTCATGTTCTCTTGTTTTTGTCTGCTTCGTGATAATAGAAGATAAGGAGAGACAAGGAGAGATAGAGAGATAAGGAGAGATAGAGAGACAAGGAGAGATAGAGAGACAAGATTGATGAGACACAGAGCTGTAAACAAACCTTGACATATGGGGCCACTAACTCTACTACACCACATACACTGAATCCATCCATTAAAGCCAATTATTGAAGTCAACTACCGAAGCCAACCACTGAAGCCAATTACTGAAACCAACCACAGAAGTCCACCACTGAAACTAATCATTGAAGTTAACTGAAGCCAGGAACTGAAGCCAGGAACTGAAGCCAACAATTGAAGCCAATCACTGAAGTCGACCACTGAAGCTAACAATTAAAGTTAACTGAAGCCAGCATCTGAAGTCAACCACTGAAGTTAACCATTGAAGCCAACCATTGAAGCCAATTTCATAGCATTCCACCTGTAGTATGTAGCCGAGCATATCGAAAGGAAACAACAACATCATCAACAACAACAACAACACTGTGCTCTTTATATGTAAAAATGGATGCTAGTGTGTGCGTGTGTGTGTGTCAACATATAGCCTTGCTTCGAGTAGGTACTTGATAAGACGACTGGGCAAACAATGGACAGATTTAGAAATAAACCCCCGGAAATAGCCCGAGATAGTTAGATAGATAGACATTATTAAGTAAAACACTCTTACAAGTTAACGATAATGCTTTGGGCATAATTATCAACAGTCAGTTGATTTATACATTTATTATAATAATACTTAAACTTCTTGAATCTAAAACTGCTTTGATATAAGTCTTAATAACTTGTGTAGAGATGATAGAGAAGTGAGCATAAATTAACATAGTTAGTGTCCTTATTGGAATGTTTTCTATAATGAATCATCATAGTAAGTGAAAAGTGGCAGAAAATTTCCCTAGACGTATATCGTAATATAAAACGGGCTCCTCTCTCCATATAATCAGTTAAATAGGTGTTTTATATCTCACGGACTCTTGATATAACGGACTTTCCTCTCCACATATCCCGTTAAATAGAGGTTCCACTGAATATTATAAAGAGAACACAAACACGATGAACAAATACTGTGACTAATCGCTCCCTCGCCATGTGACGTCACGCAGCGCGATAGGCAAATGTAGCTGAATATATGTACGTTTTTTCTTCTTCTCATTAAGATATTTATACTACCAGAGTGTTTCACATGTTAATTTTTACTTCCCTAAGTGCGGAAATTATCAGAGATCAACACATAGAGGTTATTATTTATTAAAACATCAGAATATATAAACGATAGAGCAAATACTAAAGAACGATAGTGACTTTTCCCGTATCCGTTCGCCAACCAAACAGCTGCCTTGATACAAACTGATCCAAGTACAGAAACACACTAACACACACACACACTACAGGTCGTGTCCCGAGGGAGCTGTGTTATCGACCTGCCATCACTATAACTCTATCGCTAATATCGACCATCCTGAGTGACCGATCAATTTCCAGTAACACGGAACCAAAACAATTAAATAAGCCACACTACATACCTGGTCACACAACTTATCATAATATTACGTAAATGTGAAAAACTGAACGATATATGTAAATTGAAATGAAGAGTATTACAGTTTAAAAGTGAACGTAGGTGAAATAACGCTCCCTTGAAGTTTAATGACCGGAGGGAGAGAATAAGTGGCACTCGATGCAATTTTCAAAGAGTTACAGTACCACTTGTTGCTCCGAGGCGCTTATCGATCGTCATTTGTCACCACAGGTTGCCAAGTGAGTCCACAATACCGATAATTTCTGATCTAGAATTTGTTTTATATGTTATTCTGACGAGCGGAGTAATGGTAATCGATGGTTTAAGAGATACACACCATGATATGTACGCACAAGTTTACAGGGGATTTGTAGTTCTTTTGGCGAGGCTTATGTAGTGACGGGACGACATCTGTTGGCGGGGCGAGGAACTATGGTTGACATTCCCGCTACGGCTCGACCCTCCCCTCAGAGTACTTCTGCTAAGTGGATGATGGTCGGCCACTCACCCACTAGTGTTCCGGCACAAACTCATATACACTTGATAATTTTGGATCTATATCGTCTCAGAAAAAAGCGGTGATAGCTGTTTAATGTAGTGAAGTTGAATTTTGTTCGAATTTCATAGTGAATGGAAACAGGAGTGGAATATATTTTAGTATTTAGTGTTGACAAGAAGAATGATCGACGATTTTTTTGATGACGACTACGGCACTGACGACAAGACCCCAGCAGAGTTCAAGTCTTTCCTGGAAAAAGGAAGCTACTCGAAAAAGTCAACCTCGAAGGAATATTCTGATATTGTGAACCAAACGAAGAAACTTGCGCTAAAGGACGACAATAAAGACCCACAACCTGAGAAGCAAGAAGCAGAATACTCAGAATCCTATGATGATGAAGAGAAGACAAGTGGTTCCAAACGTGACGAAACATCCCCAGAATCTTCTTCAAGTAACCGAAGACAATGTTCGGACAATGAAGGGACAAAAAGTGACTCCGAAAAGGAATCATCAACATCCAAATCTAAAACATCTTGTAATTATTCGAGTGAGCAGAATAGTAATGTTACCCCTAGAACTGAATCACCGGTATCAAAGAAAACAAAATCACAAACTATGGATGACTACTCCAAATCAGATACGCGTAAAGATTTGGATAAACCTGAAGAAAAATGGACAAATTCTCGAAAAGGCGACGAAGATGCAGCTTCCAGCAATTCTGAGGAACAGAGTGAAAAGGACATTGAAGCTCATTATATCCCAAAATACGCAAAAATAAAAGAAATTAGAGAACAAAAGATAGCGAAGTGGTTGCAGCAAAAGAAACGGGAGGCAAGACACCAACGAAGGGAAAAGGAAAGGGAAGAGAGAGAAAGAGCACAGCTAAAAGAAGAGGAGGAGAGAAAGGCAAAAGAAGAAGAAGAGAAGAAGAAGAAGAAGGTGAAAGAAAAAACGGAAGAATGGCTGGAAAGAAAGAATGAAGAGCGGGAGAGAGAGAGGAAGAGGTAAATTGATTAGTAATAAGATTGGCAGTAAGAGAGAGAGAGAGAGAGAGAGAGAGAGAGAGAGAGAGATGAATAATACTGACAAACCCATTCAGCCAAACCGCCGTAAAAGCTCACATTAGTTCATTAAGTCCATAAGGGTGTACAAAGTTATTATAGCAAACAGTACATTGACTCAGCCGAGGAATTTTATGATATATTTTGTGGTCGAGTGTAAGAAGACCTTGTTATCATTGTTGTAGTTGTTGGTAGCTCAGGTTGTGGATGTAGTTAGCTCAGGTCTTCCCTCTCCCCAATTATCACTCCTGTGCTTCCTCTCTATTTATTACTTATCTCTCCCCCTCTCTATTTACCCTACAGACACCACATGGTAGCAGCAGAGGCAAAGAAATCACGACAGACAAGGGCAGCAGAGAGCAGACGAGCCTACGCAGACTGGCATGCTTCTCACCCACACCACAACCGTGACCTGACCTCTCGCGCCCGCACAGGAGACAGAGTGGTGACTTATTATGACCACGCTCGACCCCTCCCACCCTCCCATGTTAACCCTGAACCCTGGAAACCCCCTTGACGCACACACACACTACTACTACTACTACTACACACACTCACTACTACTACTACTACACTACTACTACTACTTCTACTACTACTACACACACTCACTACTACTACTACTACTACTACTACTACTACTACTACTACTACACACACACACTACTACTACTACTACTACTACACACACACTACTACTACTACTACTACTACACACACTCACTACTACTACTACTACACACACACACACACCACATCCTTGACCACCGAAGGGTCAAGACGTACCTGGCGCTCCTCTCGGAGCAGCCAGGTCAACTGTTAAGTTGGCCCATACCAACCCCCTCCCCTGAACCCTCCTCCCCACCGGAATATCAACAATTTCTCGCCAGAAGTTACAATTTCATTTAGGAAAGGAACGGAAGCAGTGTTAAACAGAGCTGAACAGAGGTGAACAGTGCTAAAGTCAGTGAGAACAACTCAACAGTAAAAATCGCACCCAAGTTAACCTTTACACAGTGAAGTCCTAGGTACCTAGTGATAACGGCCCGTGAGACCCAACAACAACCAGCGATGTGTTAATCCGTCTACGATAGGAAGGCCTGGGGCCACACCTCACTCATATAACACCATCTGTGAGGGAATTACTACACCACGTGAGGCCCCTCATAACACCATCTGTGAGGGAATTACTACACCACGTGAGGCCCCTCATAACACCATCTGTGAGGGAATTACTACACCACGTGAGGCCCCTCATAACACCATCTGTGAGGGAATTACTACACCACGTGAGGTCCCTCATAACACCATCTGTGAGAGAATTACTACACCACGTGAGGCCCCTCATAACACCATCTGTGAGGGAACTACTACACCACGTGAGGCCCCTCATAACACCATCTGTGAGGGAGTTACTACACATCAGGTCCCTCATAACACCATCTGTGAGGGAATTACTACACCACGTGAAGCCCCTCATAACACCATCTGTGAGGGAATTACTACACCACGTGAAGCCCCTCATAACACCATCTGTGAAGGGATTACTACACATCAGGTCCCTCATAACACCATCTGTGAGGGAATTACTACACCACGTGAAGCCCCTCATAACACCATCTGTGAAGGGATTACTACACATCAGGCCCCTCATAACACCATCTGTGAGGGAATTACTACACCATGTCAGGTCCCTCATAACACCATCTGTGAGGGAATTACTACACCACGCCAGGTCCCTCATAACACCATCTGAGGGAACTACTACACCACGTGAGTTCCTCCTAACAACATCTGGGAGGGAGTAACACACACACTACTGTTACTACTACTACTACTACCCACACAGCATCGTGTCGGGTACATTATACAGTATTATAACTTTTTTGTGTTCTTGCTTCACCTCTTAACAACAACAATAAACAACAACAAAAATAATAACAAAATGATTCAAGTGCTTGTTTTATTGTTCCACTATGTATGTATGTATGTATGTACGTATGTATGTATTGTCAGTTATGAACTTGTAT
Organism: Homarus gammarus; assembly: GCA_958450375.1. Taxonomy (NCBI): domain Eukaryota; kingdom Metazoa; phylum Arthropoda; class Malacostraca; order Decapoda; family Nephropidae; genus Homarus; species Homarus gammarus. Next base: position 514,759 of record CAUDMG010003192.1, on the reverse strand, counting down.
GAGGAATTTACTTATTATCAAAACACAGTGGACAATGTCGTAGTTTGGGCCAATGTGTTAAAGTCGGTTTATTTCTAAGTTCAATCTAACCTAACCTTAGGTAATAAGAAACACAAGCAGCTGAAGCGTTGTTAGAAGCCTGCATCAACTTAACCTATTGACCTCACACAACCCACCGGCATGTTAAACAGAAAGAACTTACTTTGATATGGTGAGAAAACAAAATATTCTGTGGTAATGAGAGAAGTCGTTTGGACCAAGCGGCTCGTAAACAAACATTCAGTGGACAAACTCGGGCTGGGTCGGGCCGGGTCGGGCCGCACTACCGTTTTATAGCCGCGAAAAACGAAGTTGTGCAGCTAGTGCGGGCCTGCCAAATAGATATCATACCCGAACTCAGCGATTAATAAATTACGCGGCTGCGGTTATGTCGTCAATATTAACCTAATAATTTGTGAAACATCTAAACTTGAAGAATATAAAGATGCACATAATGATAAGTCTATTTGGGTTTGTAAAGAATCATCGACAACATTCAGTGGAGAGGTTTATAAATAGTTGCCCCTGTATAAATATTTTTCTGTAATTATTATTAACAAAAAATTGTATTTTTATGGTAAACTAAAGAATAAACAGCAACCCAACATGACTGCGAACTACACCGAAATATTCTGACTGCTGTGCAATTCCGGCATTGGAACATTGAGATTAATACAGAAACAATGACAAATTAAGTCAAGTTGACGAAAAATAACCCAAGAGAGACATAAATTTAGTTAATGTCCAAATTACCTACTCTCCTAAATTATGACATATCAGCAAAAATATAAATACTTTCTTACCTTTCGAAAACTTATATAAATGTACACTAGCAATAAGTTTTGAGTAAAATCACTTTGTTTGTTTTTTCGCCCAGATTCTACCTAGATGACGTGTAGAGGCAAATCCGCCATGTTTGTTTTCGTGAGAGGACGCTGATCACAGGATGTTTTTAAAGTTTTGAAATGAAGATAGCTATAATATTTTTTGGCTAGGCTAAGTTAGGTTAGGTTAAGTAAAATATTAGGCATATTTTCGGATTATACGTGGAATTCCGCTATAAGTAGGCCCGACCAGTTTTTGTCTCCTATACAAGTCCAATCGACGGATTTTCTTTCACGTAAGTTCAAATCAAATCTGCCTTCACGCCATGATTGACCGCATCTCTCAAGTCAAAACCGATACTACATACAAGTCCAACTTACGTCCATTCTGAGGCGTTGGGTGTTATCTCCGTCGACAATCGCAAGACCGAAACAAGTCCAACCTGAAGCCTAGGGCGTCATAGCCATCCTCCCGCCTCACAAGTCCAAATAAAACTGAGTGTGACGGTGACGGGCAGTTGTTGACACTAGCCTGTCCCTGGACCAATCATAGGTGACCGTCTAGCACTAACTACCCAACGAGGCTGTTTGACCATACTACCTCGTTTAGTTAAGATGATACGAGAGGAACACCCAGGTGACATCTTTAAGTTCGTAGGTTTATTGTTTTACTCTTTAAAGCTTCACCTAACCTAACCTAACCTAACCAGTGTTAATGTGACGTCAGGTCTACATGACTGACACGCTGGGCTGACAGGTAAACTATCAATAGGTAAAAGGTTGAAAACAAACACAAGACAAACAATAAACAGACAATTAGATAAATCACAAAATAAGTAAGAAGGTATGGCTTGAGAATTTCTTTATTTTGTGTACAGTTGGAGAAGGGGGGCAGACAGGTCAACTGCTGTGGTCTGGGTCATCCTAGGTCAACCAGGGTATGGTAGTAACTTCAGCTGTCCAGGGTCAAGACAAGGTCAGCGTATCGTACGGGTGAGTGAGGTGAGACATCATCGGACTCGCATCATGAAGGGTTTACTCCAGAGGCTCCGGGAGCCTGCCAAACTCCTCGTTCACGACGTCGTATAGCGTCGGTGCCTGGTCGCAGGGGAAAGCGTCTTCTCTGAGTGTACAGGTGGCGGTATCCTGGCTGAGGATGGTCTGGTTGCCACAGGTGAAGGTGTACTGCAGTGTGATAACCACCGTCCCACTGGCATCGGCGACGGGGAGACACACGTGGAAAATTTCACAGTTGTTGTCGACGTCGGCGTAGTAACCGTAGGAGCGGCCCTCACAGGTGAAGGAGGTGACGAGGGGCGAGCTGAGCGACAACTCATAGTCGATGGGCAACTCCCAGGCGAACTTGGCGAGAGTCAATGTTGCCAAGGCCATGACGAGGATGACTGTTGCGGCGCGGTACATGATGGAGAAGGAGGACCTGGTGGAGGCGCTGCAGGATACCAGGAAGGATTCTGTAGAAGGATTTGGTATTATTAATATCTAAGTAATATATTATTTAAACCACTACACCCTCCCTCTCCTACACCACCCCACAAGTACCTCTATCGTCCATGAGGTCAGATGTGTACAAAGTGTTAAGGAAATTGTGTGTCCCGATAATAAGCTGAGCCCTGGATGTTTGGGTTAACGTGTGGTGACTATACTAACATATGCTAATTAACACCTGAAGAACGATGTTAATTGTGTGTTGTTAATTCATACCTGGATTATTATTATTATTCCTTTTCTTCATATTATTAGTACATTATCAGACATTAGAATATTGTCATTATATCGTCCTAAGTAAGACATTAGCCACAACAACAACAACAAAAAACAATAACAATAATAAGTAAGAACAAGAAGAACCAATAATTTTTCACAAGAACAAAAAATAACGAAAAATAACAAGAGAAACAACAAGAACTATAAACAAAGATAACAATAAATAACAACAACAACAATCACAACAGCTACAACAACAACTACAGAAGCAACAAATACAACAACAACAACAAGACATACAACAATAACACCACCACCACCGACAACAAAAACAACTACAACAATAACAATAATAACAAAAACAAACAACTCCAGGGTTGAATTTTGTTTGTATATGTAAACAAAGGTTAAAAAGAACTCGTAGTTTTCCCTGTGTTTACATAATGTCCAGGTGACGTCACTTCCTAACATTAAATCTATGAACTTGATATGGCAATACTCTTGTTTACCTCTTAAGTTGCCAATACGATTTTTTTTCTTCTAAGATTAACCAATGAGAATGTGAGTTAGGTGATCAGCTGTTGTTTGCTATTTAAATCAACACAAGATACCTTTTTGTGATTGGTTTGCCTTATTGTTTGTTTATGTGTGTGTTTGTATTTTGAACATACGATTTACTGGAGTATCACCTGTTTGCTATTAAGGTTCAAGGCTCAGATATGTTCACTACTCACTTATAACAACAGGACTTTAACCGACGTAAACACTAAAGTTACCATGTATTAATTTTTTTTTTATTATTGGCGGGAAATAAAATCATCGATAATTAAAGAATAATTATACTTAGAAATTCGGTAATATCACTACGAAAAAGTTAAAGTCTTGTCTCCCTAAAGAAAATCACTCACGCACGATAAAATTCCACCAGACAAGTCAATAAGGGCAGAAATAAAATAAAACTGAATAAATTTGTTCAAAACTTCAAAAAAAATCACTATCGTTCATTGGTTAGTTTAGGTTACGTTAGGTTACGTTAGGTTCACGTCGACTTCACATAACACTTTGGGGCTTCAGAAACAGACGCAGGTAATATGTATTCTATTTCCATATTTATCACTAATTTCAAGCTTCTTCTTCTTCTTCGTCTTCTTCTTCTTCTTCTTCTTCTTCTTCTTCTTTGCACGTCCACTAGAACAGGTGATGGGAACAGATGAAAGTAGGTGGGACAGGTGAAGGGGAAATGGAACAGGCGAAGAATAGGTGGGACAGCACAGGGAAATGGGGAAGGAAATGGGAGGAAGAAATGGAAGGGACGGGAGGAAGAGATTGGGAGGGAAGGAAGGGACGAGGAGGAACCAGAGGGGGAACGAGAGGAGAAGAAAGGTGCAAAAGATGGAAGAAGACGGAATAAATAAAGGAAAGCAAAAGGAATGGACGTGTGAGACGGGAGGACATGAGAGAATCAGAAGGGAATAGACTGGAGGAAACGGGAGGGAGAAACGGGAGGGAGAATAGACGGAGCACATACAGTATAAGTATTCACCTTACGAAGGGAGAGCACAGAGTAGCAACAAACGGGGGGTGTTCCTGGACTTAAATACCTCCCTCTTCACCCCTCACACCCCAATCCCTTCCTCACCTTCCTCCTCCCTTCTCTCACAGTGGTCAATCCTGTCGTGGGTGTCCAAGACGTCATGTAGGATGGGGGTAAGGGGGGGGGGGTGTTGATCCTGTAAGCCCCCTCCCCCTCCCCCCCCCCCCCCCCCCGTGTCTTAGAGTGGGAAAGGCAACTGTCGATCCGCTGCTCCAAGGTCCACTGGTGTCGTCTTCTCTTGCCAATCTCCCTGTCTCTCTCTTTCTCTCGTTTGGTCATCAGTAATATTAACACCAGTAACGGTAGGAACAATAATAATAAGAATAGCAACAACAACAAAAGCCATTAACAAAAGCCACAGCAACAAAAGCCACTAACAGCAGTAGGGTTAGCAACAGCGACACAAATCACCCACAGGACCTTTGACTGCCGCACGGAAGATACCCAAAACAAGACTCTGTATATATCCGTCTATTTCATTCAACTAACTCTGTATATTTAACTCAATGTCCTAAATAACTCCAAAGTTTCATCAGGTTTTATGTTGTTTAATATTTATCTAACTGTAAGTCTTCAT
>CAUDMG010003192.1:500000-505000 GCA_958450375.1 Homarus gammarus | reverse complement strand
GGGGTGATTGGGACATTCAGTTTCAGGAGATCTGCAACACTTTTATGAAGCCACGCCCCAAAGAGAGTCTTTCGTGGAAGGTTGGCTAGATGGTCGGGATTACTTAGATAGAACATCAACTCAGTTTGAGCTGTAGTTTGGGGACCATTGTTCTTCAAAACTTTGACACAAAACATAGTATTAAGGAGAGCTATCCTCTCAGATAGGGAGGCCAAAAATTATATTAATAATTAGAGGAAATTTATATTAGTTTATTCAGAAAGTTTGACCATATTCATCCTACATATACATAGAACTGTGTATATTATATAAACTTATGAGGCGTTATATTCACCAGATTTTCTCATATACATTCTAAAAATTTCCCAAATGTTTATATAAATTGTGATTGAAAACCTCCATAGATATCGATGAACAAAGATAAATTCATATGAGGTAGCAACAAAAACAATAAGACGATGGTTATATGACATTTTTATTTCATCATAACATAACACGTTAGACATATTGTAACCATAACAGCAATATTAATTACCTCCTAGAATAACAATAACAAAAGGTAAGCTGAATAATATGTGTTTCAGTGTCTGTTTGTCTGTCGTGTGTGTGTGTTTATGTTTCGTGTGTGTGTTTATGTCTCGTGTGTGTGTGTTTATGTCTCGTGTGTGTATTTACTTCTCCTTCATACCCCAAAAGTACATCCCAGGTATCAAAAACTCCACAGGTAGTCCCTAGGTATTCTTCCATTAACACCCTCCGTCTCCCCCATAGGCTGCCAGAAACTCCTAGTCATCCTCCAGGGGCTACACAGGGATCCTTCAGGTAAGTTTACTCTCACAGATGAAGGCAGGAGCTGTTGAATGCTCAGGGTAATCCAACAGGTAACGACGACCGTGGATTTCATCGACAGGAACAAACATCACGTAACGAGTGCCTGGGGTCTTGGATGGATTGCTTGGAGACCACCTGTGAGGGAGAGAGAATGTTAAAAAAAAAGTGTGGTAGAATTAACATTGATTCGTAAGAATAATACTCTCACAGTCCCCCACACACTCATACAGTTCCCCACACACTCTCACAGTCCTCACACACTCCCACAGTCCCCACACACTCCCACAGTCCCCCCACACACTCCCACAGCTACTCACAGGTTTGATTTGAGGCTGATGACGGTGTTGTCACCCCACTTCCAAACGCTGGAAGTCCCAAGCCGGGCCCCTCCCAGCCAATAGATGTAATCGGCTTTGGTCTCGGCTGTAAGGAGGAGCTTATATTATTACTCTGACTATTAGTACTGCTACTACTACTACTACTACAACAATTACTATTACTACTACTACTACTCTAATACCAATAACAACAAGAAACATATACCTGGATATGAAGAGTCCAAGAAACCCGAGACATATTCCAGCTTCTCAGGGCGATCCAGGATAGCTAAGGAACCCCCAAGTGTCTTACAGTCGTGTTGGGCCTCAGACCAGTTCACGATCTTGCCGGTACCGTCCAGTTTGTAGGAGATGACGGTGTGGAGACAGTACCGATTGAGGTAAGACAGGAAGGGCGACCTGCAACCTGTGTTAATGAAGGTCCCAGAGGTGATACAGTGGTGTTGCGACCTGGATTACATATTATTATACCTTAAGATATATACAGGTAGGTATTTCAGTTTAATTTCACGAGATGGTTAAATTATCTAGGTTTGGTTAGGTTAGGAGGTGGTCTTGGTTGGTGGGACGTGTTAGGTGGTTCAGAGAGAGAGAGAGAGAGAGAGAAAGGACTACACAAACAAGAAGATGATTTACTTACCTCCCGTAGCCAGCGAGGTAGGCAGACCCACCGCTACCAACAGTAGTACGAGACGTAGAGGTACCATCGTCACTCTTTCTTCACTTCCAGATGTCAACAGGGCTCTCTCCACCACCAGACTGACCACCACACACGCCCTCTACGTCTTATATACTCCACCTGGAACATTTTTTCTTCACCTCAGAGCTTCAGTTCATCGTACACCTTCATGTATACCGTTCGTCTTGACTTTCATTTGTTTTCATCCATATTTGTTTACAGGTGATCGTACAGGTTGAGAAAAGTGTCGTATCGTAGAGGGGTTATAGGGACACTTTCTTTGGTAGAATTTGATGTGATTGATCGTCGTTGGTTCGTGTTGGCGGGGTCAAGTTCAAGAGAAACTTTCGTAATATTAAAAAAAAAGAAACAAAAAAGAAATCAGAGCGAGTCATGTTCTTGTGGAGGCAGGGATGGAGGGAGGGATGGAGGGAGAGGGAGGGATGGAGGGAGAGGGAGGGATGGAGGGAGATGGAGGGATAGAGGGAGAGGGGGGGATAGAGGGAGAGGGAGGGATAGAGGGAGAGGGAGGGATAGAGGGAGGGACGGAGGGAGGGAGGGAGAGGGAGGGATAGAGGGAGATGGAGGGATAGAGGGAGAGGGAGGGATAGAGGGAGGGACGGAGGGAGGGAGGGAGAGGGAGGGATAGAGGGAGATGGAGGGATAGAGGGAGAGGGAGGGATAGAGGGAGGGACGGAGGGAGGGAGGGAGAGGGAGGGATAGAGGGAGATGGAGGGAGAGGGTGGGATGGAGGGAGAGGGAGGGATGGAGGGAGAGGGAGGGATAGAGGGAGATGGAGGGATAGAGGGAGAGGGGGGGATAGAGGGAGAGGGAGGGATAGAGGGAGAGGGAGGGATAGAGGGAGGGACGGAGGGAGGGAGGGAGAGGGAGGGATAGAGGGAGATGGAGGGATAGAGGGAGAGGGAGGGATAGAGGGAGAGGGAGGGATGGAGGGAGAGGGAGGGATGGAGGGAGAGGGAGGGATGGAGGGAGATGGAGGGATAGAGGGAGAGGGAGGGATAGAGGGAGAGGGAGGGATAGAGGGAGGGACGGAGGGAGGGAGGACAGCACATGGCCGTCCTCTGTGTCACCATTGGGTAATACCAGACTAGAATTTTCGGATCACCTAAAGAATCATCGCCCCAGCTTATTTCACCTGAAGATTAACTACCTTACTGTTAACTTAACCTAACCTAAACCTATTCTATCCCAACCTAAACCCAACCTAACATATCCTAACCTAACCTCCTCCTCCCAAAATAGTTTTAGGGTGGTTTAATCTTTAGGTAAAATAAGCTGGGGCGATGATTCTTCAGGTGATCCGAATTTTCTTAGATGATGAAATAAAAGGACAAAAGTTGGTGAAGAAATGAATATACAGAAGAGAGAGAGAGAGAGAGAGAGAGAGAGAGAGAGAGACTTACAAGATTATTTCTCCCACCTATGAGAGATACAGAAGAGACACTGTTTTATTCTCTCTATCAAGCTCACCCCAGAGAGATCACCATGGCAACTAATTAACTAAAACAACTGATTTCATTCATTCAGTACCTTTATAAATACCCTTTATTACCTCTATATTAATGCTCTATTTAATCACTGGCAAGGTTAAAGGTCAATCACCCCATGACATGTAATCTTAAGGTGTTGTCATAGATCAGTTACACCTGACCCTACAGTTGAGAAAATAAAAGCTGTCTAGTGCAATGCCAAAAATTTTATTAATAATTAGAGGAAATTTATATTAGTTTATTCAGAAAGTTTGACCATATGCATCCTATATATACATAGAACTGTGTATATTATATAAACTTATGAGGCGTTATATTCACCAGATTTTCTCATATACATTATAAAAATTTCCCAAATGTTTATATAAATTGTGATTGAAAACCTCCATAGATATCGATGAACAAAGATAAATTCATATGAGGTAGCAACAAAAACAATAAGACGATGGTTATATGACATTTTTATTTCATCATAACATAACACGTTAGACATATTGTAACCATAACAGCAATATTAATTACCTCCTAGAATAACAATAACAAAAGGTAAGCTGAATAATATGTGTTTCAGTGTCTGTTTGTCTGTCGTGTGTGTGTGTGTTTATGATTCGTGTGTGTGTGTTTATGTCTCGTGTGTGTATTTACGTCTCGTGTGTGTGTCTATGTCTCGTGTGTGTGTGTTTATGTGTCGTGTGTGTGTTTGTCACCTGTGTGTGTTTGTGTCTCATGTGTGTGTTTATGTCTCGTGTGTGTGTTTATGTCTCGTGTGTGTGTTTATGTCTCGTGTGTGTGTTTATGTCTCGTGTGTGTATTTACGTCTCCTTCATACCCCAAAAGTACATCCCAGGTATCAAAAACTCCACAGGTAATCCCTAGGTATTCTTCCATTAACACCCCCCCCCCCGTCTCCCCCATTAGGCTACCAGAAACTCCTAGTCATCCTCCAGGGGCTACACAGGGATCCTTCAGGTAAGTTTACTCTCACAGATGAAGGCAGGAGCGCTTTGATCCTCAGAGTAATCCACCAGGAAACGACGACCGTGAACCTGATCGACAGGAACTAACATCACGTAACGAGTGCCTGGGGTCTTGGATGGATTGTCTGGAGACCACCTGTGAGGGAGAGAGCATGTTAAAAAAAAAAGTGTGGTAGAATTAACATTGATTCGTAAGATTAATACTCCCACAGTACCCCACACACTCCCACAGTCCCCCACACACTCATACAGTTCCCCCTTACACTCCCACAGTCCCCCCACACACTCATACAGTTCCCCACACACTCCCACAGTCCCCCCACACACTCCCACAGTCCCCCACACACTCATACAGTTCCCCCTTACACTCCCACAGCCCCCCCACACACTCATACAGTTCCCCACACACTCCCACAGTCCCCACACACTCCCACAGTCCCCCACACACTCATACAGTTCCCCACACACTCCCACAGTCCCCACACACTCCCACAGTCCCCCACACACTCATACAGTTCCCCACACACTCCCACAGTCCCCCCACACACTCATACAGTTCCCCACACACTCCCACAGTCCCCCCACACACTCATACAGTTCCCCACACACTCCCACAGTCCCCCACACACTCATACAGTTCCCCACACACTCCCACAGTCCCCCC
>CAUDMG010003192.1:470000-495000 GCA_958450375.1 Homarus gammarus | reverse complement strand
CCATCACACCTGCCTGTACCACCTCTCTCTCTCTCTCTCTCTCTCTCTCTCTCTCTCTCTCTATAATTTTCTTTCTCTTACAATTGATTTCTCTCTATCTCTCTGTCTTTCTCTGTCTGTCTGTCTGTCTGTCTGTCTGTCTGTCTGTCTGTCTGTCTGTCAAATCCGTACGTTGTGTTCCCGTAGACTTTTTAACAACACTGTATAACCGTTAAAATCCGTTGAGATCAGGCGACGGTTGAGGACAGTTGAAAAAACGTTAAATACCGTTAAAATCAGTTCAAAATAATGCTGTAAAAAAACTGTCGGTCAGGCGTTTGAATTTAGTGTTTTCCGTTATGAACCGTTGACGACCCTTTGAGAGAGAGAGAGAGAGAGAGAGAGAGAGAGAGAGATATGGCGCTGATGTCAAATGATTCTCTCTTTCTCTCTGCATGTCTGTTTGTCTCACTTTAGGCCTCTCCCTCATCCTCCCTCCCTCACCCTTCCTCCCTCACCCTCCCTCCCTCACCCTTCCTCCCTCACCCTCCCTCCCTCACCCTCCCTCCCTCCCTCACCCTTCCTCCCTCACCCTCCCTCCCTCACCCTTCCTCCCTCACCCTCCCTCCCTCACCCTCCCTCCCTCACCCTTCCTCCCTCACCCTTCCTCCCTCCCTCAACACTATACTCACACTATGCATATATAATCACCCTGACCTTCTTTCACCCTTTCTCCCTATTTATCTCTTTACTCTCCCTGTTCTTCCTGTTCAGTGTTTCTCTCATAAGTTCTTTCTTTCTACATTTATCTTTTCCTCTTCTTTCTCTCTTTCTCTTCTTCTCTTTCTATCTCTCTTTCTTTCTTTTTTCTTCCATATATTTTCTATCGTACGTTAAATAACCTAACCTAACCTAACCTAACCTAACCTAACCTAACCTAACCTAACCAAACCTAACCTAACCTAACCTAACCTAACCTAACCTAACCAAAACCTAACCTAACCAAACCTAACCTAACCTAACCAAACATAACCTAACCTAGCCAAACATAACCTAACCTAACCTAACCTAACCTAACCAAACATAACCTAACCTAGCCAAACATAACCTAACCTAACCTAACCTAACCTAACCTAACCTAACCAAACATAACCTAACCTAACCAAACATAACCTAACCTAACCTAACCAAACCTAACCTAACCTAACCTAACCTAACCAAACCTAACCTAACCTAACCTAACCTAACCTAACCTAGCCTAACCTAACCTAACCTAACCAAACATAACCTAACCTAACCTAACCAAACCTAACCTAACCTAACCTAACCTAACCTAACCTAACCTAACCAAACCTAACCAAACCAAACCTAACCTAACCTAACCTAACCAAACCTAACCTAACCTAACCAAACCTAACCAAACCAAACCTAACCAAACCAAACCTAACCAAACCTAACCTAACCAAACCTAACCTAACCTAACCAAACCTAACCAAACCTAACCTAACCTAACCAAACCTAACCTAACCTAACCAAACCTTCCTGTTCCTTCTTCTCCTTCTCCTCCTCTTCCTACTCTTCCTCCTCTATTCCTCAGGTTGATTACATCCAGCGTTTACCTGAATGAGGGGCAGGTAATTAGTTCAGAGCGGAAGTACCTGTTAATTACTGTCTCAGGTAAGGTCAGGTATTTAATGGGTGGCTTAAAATCTGCCTTTGGGGGAGGGGGGGTGAGGGTGGGGGAGGGGGGGTGAGGGTGGAGAATGAGGGAGGGGGTGAAGGAGGTGGGGGAGAGGGAGAGAATGAGGGAGAAGAGGTGATTAGAGGGAGTTAGTTACTGAATACAGAACAAGTAACTGGTGAAGATAGTTACAGTCATAGTAGTTAGAGGTTGTTAGGGAGACGTAGTTAGTGATGGTAATTAGACCCTAATGACCATCAGGGTGTTAACGATTAGTTAGTTAGGGTATGGTAATTACACGGTGACGACTTACAGGTGATTAGAGACTAGTAGTTAACCAATCGGGAATAACAACAACCTTACCGGCCATTGAACTATGGGAAATCAATCACAAGAGTGTCTAGGGTAGTTTACCTTTCATGAGGGTAGCATGGCGGCGGCTGATTGGCTAGGTGTGGTAATTACGGCACCACAACAACACGTACAGGTGAACTTAATGGCTCGGAGCACCATACAAGCGCCACAGTCTTAATGGTTCGTTAATTAAATGTTTTCCTCCTAACTGACTGACTCACTTAACCTACGATACAAAGGTGGAGAGAGAGAGAGAGAGAGAGAGAGAGAGAGAGAGAGAGTTTGTAAATATAAGGTGGTTCCAATAAAATAAAATAAAACAATCAATAATAATAATAATAATAATAATAATAATAATAATAATAATAGAAGCATTAATAATAGTAGTAATAATAGCAGCAGCAGAAGCGGTAGTAGTAGTAGTAGTAGTAGTAGTAGAAGTAGTAGCAGCAGCAGTAGTAGTCAACATTTAAAAGGTGTACACACAGTAGACAGATCAGTAAAGGTGTACACACAGTAGACAGATCAGTAAAGGTGTACACACAGTAGACAGATCAGTAAAGGTGTACACACAGTAGACAGATCAGTAAAGGTGTACACACAGTAGACAGATCAGTAAAGGTGTATACACAGTAGACAGATCAGTAAAGGTGTACACACAGTAGACAGATCAGTAAAGGTGTACACACAGTAGACAGATCAGTAAAGGTGTATCACCTGTCCTTCTTCCCGTCTTCACAACAAACCTTTACTCGGTCAGTGTCCAAGTGTCAAACTCTCGCTTAATGAACTACCAATAACTACAATGTAGGCTCTCACAGGACCAAAGTCTTCAAGAACATTACTTATACACACTTATAAGTGAGAAAGTATACAAAGAAAATACTTATAAAAGTGTTAAAGAACCAAAATAAGGCAGCACTACGGCGTGATGCAACTTGTAAACAAAAATGGCGTTTAAACGTTTTTAAATCCCCGTAAAGTTAATTAATTATTCAATATTATCGTAAGTGATATAAGTGCTGATAATTAATACTTAAATGATAATATATTAAGTGTGATAAGTGATAGTAACAGTGATGGTGTTGTAAGAGAAAATAATTTGTGTTGTGAGCGATCACCTGATGGCTATGACGTCATCACCCGGAGGTAAACACCGCAGCTTGTGAGTACCTCACTATTGTTATTGTTGTTATTATTATTATTATTATTATTATTATTATTATTATTATTATTATTATTATTATTATTATTATTATTATTATTGTTTTTATAATATTTATTGTCAATATCATTATTATCACCGTCTTTCGTAAAATCATTGATAAGGATAATCCAACATCATTATACACCTGTAATTAACCCTCAAAAGGAGGCTGGATAGATTCATGGATGATAGAGAGTGGTAGTAACTCTCGACAGGAGCTGCCATACACAGGCCAACCGGCCTATTGCAGACTCCTTATTTTCTTATGTTCTTATGTTCTTAACCCATTGGCTCCCAAGGTTTGCAAAAGGTAAACAGCTCATTGTAAACATTAACTTACCATCTCATTAGCAATAAACACCAGTAGGTGTATTTACTGTATATGCTAATTACTGGATGTCTATGCTTAACCCTCTCTACCTGTACCTGTAACTTTACAAGGGTACCTGTAGATGTACCTGGTTACCTGTACGTATTATAACAGTAAACATATATTCATAATAGCTCAGCAAGGTTAACCGTGAAATAGTTAAGTCAACGTCTTAAACTTTATTACAATAATTAACAGGTGTAAACAACATGGATCAATAGGTGTAAACAATAATTAACAGGTGTAAACAATATTAGTCAACAGGTGTAAACAATAATTAACAGATGTAAATGAACATTAATCAACAAATATAAACAATAATTAACAGGTGTAAACAACATTAGCAAACATGTGTACAAAATAATTAACAGGTGTAAACGAACATTAATCAACAAGTAAAAACAATACTTAACAGGTGTAAACGAACATTAATTAAGAGGTATAAACAACATTGATTTGCTGCTCAAAATTCTCATCGGTAGGGGAGAGATTTTTGTTTTGTTTTCCGAAATTTATCCACAGGTTGGACACAAGTTTTGGAAGAAGCTCACAATCCCTGTATCAGGTTGAAAGCTGGCTGCAATTACACAGCTTTGACCTGTTGGGCAGTCAGTGGGCCCATCGACAAACTGAGATGCAAAACCTTCAAGAGACGGCGGAACAACAATGGTTGGATTAGGATTTGCTGGTGAAGAGAAAAGGTTGAGATTAGTTAAGATATTCAACAAGTTACTGGGGTCATCAGATGGTGATTCGTTGGTAATAAATCTTCCTTGACCTTCAGGCACTGGTGAGGAACTAACGCCGAGGCATAAACTAAAGGAGACGATGAAGGCGAGGCAGAGAAACCGAGTGGTGGTGGTGGTGGTGGTGGTGCAGGAGAAGGTCATCTTGTTATTGTTGTTGACGTAATTCTGTTAAGGATAGAGAGAAGAAAGGTGTTAGTTTGGGTGACTCTCTCTCTCTCTCTCTCTCTCTCTTTTTAGTTCTCTTTTTAAGACGTACGTTTACCACTATATGTTCCTCAGTGTGTGTGTGTGTGGAAGGACTTTAGTGTGATGCTACGTGTCACCCTTAAGTCAGGGATACATAAAGTATAAGCAAATATAAGGTATAGATACAGTAAGTATAAGTACATACAGGTAGAGACTTACCTATAGGACTGAAGAAGGTGTACTGATGACAGAAAACGAGTCTAGATGCTTTTATACCCGAGTCTGTGGTATTTATATGTCACTCTCGATCAGGCGCTAACACGGTAACCCCTTATCCGTATCCCTTCACACTAACTACCTTCATCATCCACTATCTTATCTAACTCGTAACGACACATAATATAATTGATGGTTATATTTTACTTTAAAATATCGATGATCGTAATTAATATAAACGTTTAATATTTCGTTTATATCGTTTGTAGCTTTAGAAGGGAATTACTGTAGTCGAAGTCAGGGTCGAATGCAAGAGTTTGGAATCATAACAGCGAAAGTTAGTGAACGGCTCTGTAGATTATGTTACGTGTGTATGAAAGTATCCTAATTGGTATTCTGTTACTAATTCCATCTCCAGTTTACCTTTCACTAACACACAAGTAAGCAAGAAAGCGGACAAGAAGAACCTATCTCTTGTGGGGGACTCCTAATGAGGTTATAACAGAGAACAACAACCTAAGTGTTTTTTCTCCTCGCGTTGTTTGAGTTACTTAAGTGTTGAGTATAGTAATAAGTCCTTGAGGACGATAATATATTTATTTATTTGTTTATTTCTGGAGGAGAGGAGAATTTCTGACTGGCTAACGCAATTTTTTATAATATGTACAAATAATTAGTTTAATAAACACCCTAACCTAACCTAACCCTAACCCTAACCTAACCTAACCTAACCTAACCTAACCTAACCTGGTACCATAAGTGCTCTGGGTGTATGAAGTAAAAAATACATTGAGGTTTAACAGTAATTAAGGTACACACAAACTTACGTACAGGTATAAGTATAGGTACAGGTATAAGTATAGGTACAGGTATAAGTATAGGTACAGGTATAAGTATAGGTACAGGTATAAGTATAGGTACAGGTATAGGTACAGGTATAGGTATAGGTACAGGTATAAGTATAGGTACAGGTATAAGTATAGGTACAGGTATAGGTGCAGGTATAGGTATAGGTACAGGTATAAGTATAGGTACAGGTATAAGTATAGGTACAGGTATAAGTATAGGTACAGGTATAGGTATAGGTATAGGTACAGGTATAAGTATAGGTATAGGTATAGGTACAGGTATAATTACAGGTACAGGTACAGGTAAATATATAACTAGTTCACCTAAAACACAGGTAATGAGATACTTTTGGGCATTTAATCATTTAGTTCTCCGTCTGTGTGTGGGTCCCCCCCCCCAGGTACAGTCCCCCCCCGTACAGTCCCCCCCAGTACAGTCCCCCCAGGTACAGTCCCCCCCCGTACAGTCCCCCCCAGTACAGTCCCCCCCAGTACAGTCCTCCCCCCAGTACAGTCCCCCCAGTACAGTCCCCCCCAGTACAGTCCTCCCCCAGTACAGTCCCCCCAGTACAGTCCCCCCAGTACAGTCCCCCGCAGTACAGTCCCCCCTAGGTACAGTCCCCCCCAGTACAGTCCCCCCAGGTACAGTCCCCCCAGTACAGTCCCACCCAGTAGAGTCCACCCCAGTACAGTCCCCCCCAGAACAGTCCCCCCCAGTACAGTCCTCCCCCCAGTACAGTCCCCCGAGTACAGTCCCCCCAGTACAGTCCCACCCAGTACAGTCCCCCCTAGGTACAGTCCCCCCAGTACAGTCCCCCCAGGTACAGTCCCCCCCAGTACAGTCACCCCACAGTACAGTCCCCCCCAGTACAGTCCCCCCCTAGGTACAGTCCCCCCAGTACAGTCCCACACAGTACAGTCCCCTCACAGTACAGTCCCCCCTAGTACAGTCCCCCCAGGTACAGTCCCCCCCAGTACAGTCCCCCCAGGTACAGCCCCCCCGGTACAGTCCCACCCATTACAGTCCCCCCAGTACAGTCCCCCCAGTACAGTCCCCCCAGTACAGTCCCCCAGTACAGTCCCTCCCCCCAGTACAGTCCCCCCAGTACAGTCTCCCCCAGTACAGTCCCCCCCCCAGTACAGCAGCGTTTAAATAACCTCTAACAGACTTAATGATGATGATGGTGATGATGATGATGATGATGAAGATGGTGGTGATGATGATGATGATGAAGATGATGGTGGTGATGATGATGATGAAGATGGTGGTGATGATGATGATGATGATGATGATGATGATGGTGGTGGTGATGGTGATGATCTTTTCGTATAATAAACAATAGTATGACAATTGTTCTTATCAACTCACTGGATCCATGATTGTCACTTTGGTTTCATTCTCTTGTTGACTCAATACCTATTGGAGTAGAGGTCAACTGAGACGAGAATAACAAGAGATCTGCTCTCAAATAGTGACACACTGAGCAGGGATCACGAGGCGTCCCTTCTCCCTCGTCTCCATTCTTTCTCTATCTTCCTTTCCCTCCCTCGTCTCATCCCTCCACCTGACGACGACTTCCATCCATTATCTTATTAATATTAACACTTTATAACCATCAACATGAAGTGAAAGTTTCTTTACTTTATTTTTAAAGTAATAAGTGATGTTAAAAGTTTACTTAAGGTTGATATAGAGGTGAGTGGAGGAAGTAGTGTGTTAGGTGAGAGAGTGAGAATCAAGGGGTTGGGAGGAGCTCCAGATGTTGCCTTCACTGTTTTAGTGATCAGATCATAACAAACTTGTTGATATATAAGCCAGCTTCATCTACCTGCTGTTATCAGGTGTGTCTCACCAGCCACTCAGGTGAGACGTCTCCAACCTCTCGCCACAAGTACACTCTAACTTGTACCTAACAAGAACTACAACACAAGTACACTCTAACTTGTACCTAACAAGAACTACAACACAAGTACACTCTAACTTGTACCTAACAAGTACTACAACACAAGAACACTCTAACTTGTACCTAACAAGAACTACAACACAAGTACACTCAAACTTGTACCTAACAAGAACTACAACACAAGTACACTCTAACTTGTACCTAACAAGTACTACAACACAAGTACACTCTAACTTGTACCTAACAAGAACTGCAACACAAGTACACTCTAGCTTGTATCTAACAAGTACATACACACACACACACTCACACACACATACACACACGCACACACACACATACACACACACACACACACGCACACACACACACACACACACACACATTAAAACGTAACTAAATGTGTTATCTCTCCTTCCACCAGCCAGACCTCTAACCAACCAACCAGCCAACCAACACCACCATGAAGACCCCTGCCACTCTGACCTCCACCCTGCTGGTCTTCATCTTGGTGATCGCCCTCGCTGGACCCGGGGTGTCGTCCTCCCCCCTCCCGCAGCCCAACAACCGTCAAGGACGCCTTTTACCGATAAATGTTGTCTTTGGAACAACTACAACTACAACTACAACCACAGCTGCTCCTGCTCCTGCTGTCGTTGCTCCTGGCATTACCATCACGTTTGGCAAGAAATAATAATAACATGTATTATCCCGACATCATTTGTCTTGCCACCTCGGTAAAGATGAAACAGTTAGTTGTTAGTAATTTACCTGTTTGGTTCAGTTGTTTCGATAGCCGTTAATGGACTGACGTCAGTGTCTGTATGACTGAACATTACAAGAGGCTGCTGCTGCCGTGTAGTAACTGGTACTGTAGGCGGGGTTGTTTAGACACCCACAATTATCTTAATAAAACGTATTTTAGTTAAAAGGAACAAAATTATTCATTATTCTTACGTCAATTGTTTATCCATTTATCCTTATTCCTGAGGTTTATTGTCCCGTTAGTACAATAATTTCTCTTAACTGTTGATGTGAGAATTATTTAACTCCTTCACCCACACACACGCACACACACACACACACACACACACACACACACACACACACACACACATTCAACCACACACACACACACACACACACACACACACACACACACACACACACACACACACTACTAATACTACTTTGGTGTCACTCGGAATCGAGTATGACGATCATCCAGCTATGATACACTTGTATGAGTCATTAAGGATGTCACCTAGGTTGGTGAGATCTGAGGTGACTAGAGAGACCGATACATGACTGGCAGGGTCGTCCACAGATGTTGCATGTATGGAGGGCTACATCTAGTGCGGGAGGGGTGGCCCGCAGCGACTTTCCGTTGCTGGCGTATGTCTGCCTCGTCTTGCAGTCGGGCTATCTCGAAAGTATTGACACCTCGTGTGGAATTGAAAAATTCGCGTAACTTGTGCCAGTATCCAGAAGGGTCCTGACATTCCATACAGCGACCATAAGAGGTTGTATAGTTTGTTTTTGTTTTGATACGTGATTATGGTTGTGTGTTTGACCTAGTAAAGATGACCTTGCTGGTTGCGGTTGTTCAGGCAGACTGGTTCTATGGCAGTCTGTGTTTAGGGCACCTTATAGAGCCCCCTCCCCTTGTGGGGTGAGCAGAGTGGCTCCTCGGAAGGGCTGCGCAGTCGCACAGACAGGACCGAATTGTACTGCTGCCTAGATTCCAGTGCATAAACGTCCATCTAATCTATGCCGCCCATGTGCATAGTTGTGACTAGAGACTCCTGGCAATCATCTCTGCCTGTCCCCGTCACCAATCGTCCGTAGCCATAGGACTTTTGGGGGTATAAACGTTGATGATGAATAGTGTGATGAGTTGGATGATGAGTGCATGTTGCAGCCACACATCTTGGTTCTAGAACATAAGAACATAAGAAAACAAGGAGTCTCCAATAGGCCTGCTGGCCTGTGTATGGCAGCTCCTGTCGAGAGTTAATACCACTCTCTATCGTTCATGAATCTATCTAGCCTCCTTTTAAACTTTCCAGCATCTCAACACTTTCTACAAAGTTGGTTAGCTTGTTCCGCTCGTCCACCACCCTATTTGTAATCAGTTACTTCCTATCTCCCTCCTAAACCTAAACTTATCCAACTTAAAACCATTGTTGCGACTCCTATCCTGCTCGGATATTATAAGAACTTTATATATATCTCCTTTATTGATTCCTTTCACCCACTTAAATACTTCTATCATATCTCCCCTCACTCTTCGTCTTTCAAGGGAATGCAAGTTTAGTATATTTAATCTATCTTGATATGGAAGGTTTTCAAGTTCTCGGAATCATTTTCGTCTTTCTTTGATGCACCGACTCCAGTGAATTGATATCCATTCTATAATAAGGGCACCGGAACTGAACAGCATAATCGGGGTAATGCCTGACTAGCACAAGATATAAATGCAATCTTACCTCTGCAATCTTATTACTTACACTTCTAGATATAAAACCTAATACTCTGCCTTATTTCGAACATTAACGCATTGTTTTCTAGGCCGAAGGTCCGGGCTTACAAGTACCCCTAAGCCTCTTTTACAAGTCGACTTCTCCCTTGTCCTGATCCAGTGGTGCAAGTGTTGCAACGACTGGTGAGAGGGAGAGTTGCAATGGACTGCCGATGACATAGTTTGTTGGGTTTCGCCTTAGTAGCCGGTCCATCATGCATTGCCTTCATCCGCTGGTGGAGTAGTGCAGTTCCCACGGTGGTCACCTCTTCCACCTATACCGCCGTTGGGGTCTTGTTGGAGCTCAGTAAGCATGTCTGCCTGATGAGAGGCTCCCCGCAGATTTTTCGATCTAGCTTTTCGCCCGTAGCCTTATATACCTACCAAAGCTAATCCACAAAGAAGAGGGGCAGTAGTTGGTAGGCGCCAGAACACACACTCCGACACACACACACACACACACACACACACACACACACTCACACATGGTTCACTGATTTCCTGGGTGAGCGTCGTCAGTCAGTGAGGTACCAGGGTTCTCTCTCCACATTCATAATAATAATAATAATAATAATTAACGGTTTATTGAAAGAGCTTGGCAGCCAGAAGGCTGAAAATATACAGTTACATATTTGGGGAATGGGTTACGAATTACAAATAATATACAAGTAACATAAGTGACACAAATAAGACATATAATAACTTAGATGGGGAAAAGCTCAAACTACAGTTCATTTCAACATAGTGACAGTGTTACAGTATTACAAGTTATTGATAATTTTTACAATGGTTGGGACTGGGCTGTTCTTATAGCGATCAGTTCGTGCACGTATGGGCTGGATGCGGTTGTGGTGTCGAACAGCAATTCTCGGACAAGGGACCTCGGGTGGTAGTAGGAGCCGGTGTCGGGGAAGGTGTAGAAGCTTCTTACCAAATTTGCAGATGAGGTCGTGGTGATGGTCAGTGAGAGTCGAAAGGGTCAGTGTGTTGAGCGCTTCTTGATATGTGGAGTAGGAGGAGGAGAGAATAATCTTGCATGCCCTCTTTTGCACTTTTTCTAGGTGTTTACGTTGTGTGGCATTTAGGGAGGAAGACCAGGTGGGGGAGGCATAGGTGAGCTTGGGAAGTATGAATGTTGTGTAAACACTGAGGAGCTCGTGTGCAGGAACTCCCAGAGGACCAAGATGGGACCACTGTGCTTCCTAGTCCTGATCAACGACGCTCTTTCGGATACTCCTCACAGGTGGAATTACGTGGATGACTGCGCTGTGGGGGTTACAATGGACAACAATTCACCGGACTACTCATCGCTACAAGGCACCCTGGACAGGCTACAGGCATGGACTACGGAGAACAAGGTCACCATCAATCACACCAAAACCGTAGTCATGCACTTCAATACCGCCACCACTCCAGTGCAAGCTCCAGCAGTTACAGTGGGTGCCCATCCTCTCCCGTTATTGCAGCTGCCAAACTCCTGGGGGTAACTATAGACTGCAAACTGGACTGGCAGGCCCATGTAAACAACACAATCAATGCAGCCTCGTACCGACTCTACATGCTACGACGACTCAGGTCACTTGGGGCACCCACGCCAGAGCTGAGGACTATCTACAACGCCTTTATTCTCCCAAAACTAAAGTATGCGTCACCAGCCTGGTCGTCTTCTCTCAACTCAACCCAACAACTCCAGCTAGAGAAGGTAAAGAAGAGAGCCTTCAGAATCATGCTTGGCGCACACTACTCGGGTTACAACAATGCTCTCTCTACCCTGGAAATGCCATCCCCCAGTGACCTCCACCACCAAGCACTAGCAAGGTTTGGCAGTGGACTACTGTACCATCCTCGACATCGTCACCTACTGCCACCGGCAGTCCCCCACCCACCTTGCGCAGTCCGCCACTAAAAGAAAATTAGCCCAATAGAGCCCGCACTGATAGATATAAGAGCAGCACAATTCCATCTATTGCTAAAATAATAAACAGCTCCTGATTTATGTACTGCACAGCCCTGTAAATGTTTTAAATGTATATTATTGTGTCTAAATCACATGTAAGTTTGTATATTTTCTGCCACCGGCTGCAACTCTATTAATAAACCGTTTATTATTATTTTTATCACTACACACACGCAAACATTTGGCTGACAACAGACGATCTTACTGAGCATAGAGAGAACCCTGTACACAAGAGGCTCAGTCCATGAAAAGATATAAGGCAGAAAGTAAGAATTAAACTTACAACACTTTGAGGAGAGAGACAAAGATAGAAGTGTAAACAACAGTACAGAGAGAGAGAGAGAGAGAGAGAGAGAGAGAGAGAGAGAGAGAGAGAGCGATGAACTCATTTTACAGTAATCTCTGTAGATTCTGTTCTCGTACATTTACATTCACAAAAACATCAACACAGAATGTTAATCCACATCTCCCTTCTCCCTCGTCTCATCCCTCCACCTGACGACGACTTCCATCCATTATCTTATTAATATTAACACTTTATAACCATCAACATGAAGTGAAAGTTTCTTTACTTTATTTTTAAAGTAATAAGTGATGTTAAAAGTTTACTTAAGGTTGATATAGAGGTGAGTGGAGGAAGTAGTGTGTTAGGTGAGAGAGTGAGAATCAAGGGGTTGGGAGGAGCTCCAGATGTTGCCTTCACTGTTTTAGTGATCAGATCATAACAAACTTGTTGATATATAAGCCAGCTTCATCTACCTGCTGTTATCAGGTGTGTCTCACCAGCCACTCAGGTGAGACGTCTCCAACCTCTCGCCACAAGTACACTCTAACTTGTACCTAACAAGTACTACAACACAAGTACACTCTAACTTGTACCTAACAAGTACTACAACACAAGTACACTCTAACTTGTACCTAACGAGTACACACACACACATTAAAACGTAACTAAATATGTTATCTCTCCTTCCACCAGCCAGACCTCTAACCAACCAACCAGCCAACCAACACCACCATGAAGACCCCTGCCACTCTGACCTCCACCCTGCTGGTCTTCATCTTGGTGATCGCCCTCGCTGGACCCGGGGTGTCGTCCTCCCCCCTCCCGCAGCCCAACAAACGTCAAGGACGCCTTTTCCCGTTAAATGTTGTCTTTGGAACAACTACTACCACAGCTGCTCCTGCTCCTGCTGTCGTTGCTCCTGGCATTACCATCACGTTTGGCAAGAAATAATAATAACATGTATTATCCCGACATCATTTGTCGTGCCACCTCGGTAAAGATGAAACAGTTAGTTGTTAGTAATTTACCTGTTTGGTTCAGTTGTTTCGATAGGTGTTAATGGAGTGATGTCAGTGTCTGTATGACTGAACATTACAAGAGGCTGCTGCTGCCGTGTAGTAACTGGTACTGTAGGCGGGGTTGTTTACACTTCCACAATTATCTTAATAAAACGAATTGTAGTTAAAAGGAATAAAATTATTCATTATTCTTACGTCAATTATTTATCCATTTATCCTTATTCCTGAGGTTTATTGTCCCGTTAGTACAATAATTTCTCTTAACTGTTGATGTGAGAATTATTTAACTCTTTCACACACACACACGCACACACACATACACACACACACACATACACACACACACACATTCATTCACACACACACACACACACACACACACACTACTAATACTACTTTGGTGTCACTCGGAATCGAGTATGACGATCATCCAGCTATGATACACTTGTATGAGTCATTAAGGGTGTCACCTAGGTTGGTGAGATCTGAGGTGACTAGAGAGACCGATACATGACTGGCAGGGTCGTCCACAGATGTTGCATGTATGGAGGGCTACATCTAGTGCGGGAGGGGTGGCCCGCAGCGACTTTCCGTTGTTGGCGCATGTCTGCCTCGGTATGTGGTTGGGCTAACTCGAAAGTATTGATACCTTCTCTTGTGGTGATCCTCCAAGCGTAACGGTGTGGAGTAATCGTCTCCCAGGTGAGGGGGTCGATTTGGCACTTTTCAGGTTTGTCTTAAGACTATCCTTATACCTTTTGAGTTGCCCGCCAGTGTTACGTTTACTATTCGTTAGGTGACTGTAAAGTAGCTTATTTGGTAGTCTACTGTCGTTCATGCGGGTAACATGGCTAATCCAACGTAGTTGTTCATTGATAATGGAAGCCTCGATAACTCCTACAGTTGGTGTCAGCGAGAATACTTGCATTTGTAATCTTGTCTTCCCAGCGAACTCAGAGGATGGAAAGTAGACTACGTTGGTTAAAGTTTTTGCGTGCCTTAAGGTGCCTCCTGTATGTGACCCATGTTTCTCTCTCATATAGAAAGATGGGCAGGACCACTGCTCTATATACGTGGTGCTTTGTGAATAATTTCAGCTCCCTACAACTGAAGACATGGGTACGGAGTCAGCCAATGCCTTGAGATGCATATATGACACGATGTTCAATCTTTTCATCGATGTCCTCAGTGGCGGGCAGTTGGGAGCCGAGATACTGAAAGTGGGTAACATTAGATAGGGTAGTAACGTAAAGATGGACAGATGGTGGTGTGGCTCAGTCAATGGGCAGGCTGGAGGAGAATATGAGTCTTACGTACATTCATCTCAAGACCGAAGTTTTCATACGCACCTGAGAAGGTGTTCAGGATCTCCTGTAGATCGCGTTCAGCGTGAGCGACGAGGGTGAGGTCGTCTGCATACTGAAGTTCAGTATTGAAAGCTGAAGACACCTTTGTTCCTGCCTGGAGTCGTCTTATGCTGAGAAGACCCTTCATCCCGTACTGGATGTCCACCCCGCCAGAAAAATTGGCACTGACACAAGATAAGGAAGGCAACCAAGAAAATGGAAAAGGGAGTTGGTGCCAGTACACCCCCTTGTTTTACCAACGTTTAGATAGGGAAGAACTCATATTGGGTGACATTGTACAAGACACTGCCGTTCATACTATTACGAACCACGCCATCTATTGTGTCATGATCTAACTACCCAGCACTACCGAGCAACGCCATCTAGGGACGTGACCCGAGTATGACTAGTCTTAGTCACCACTCCGGGTTTCCTTTCTCCATATCCTTGTTGTTGCGTCACCTCCTCCAACTCTTCCTCATCAGCTCCGGATCGAGGAGAGTTCAGTTCACTCTGGGAAGTGACCACACTTGGATTACCTATCCTGGAAACCTACGGCACAGTGACTACCTACCATCTTCTTCAATACTCAGCCCTACTCGTCAGACACTTCAGCACTGCACTTGAGTTTTGTAACCCTATATTACCTCCCACCTCCACTTGCTTCAGATTGTTGTATGTTGCATAAATATGTATATACTGTTAAGCCAATGTTGCGTATGTTTAAGTTAAGTATGGTTAAGGGTAAATTATAGGAAGCTGGATATTTTGTTAAGGAATTTATTGTACATTATTATACACAACAAAATTTCGCATCCTTTGTCTACCCTTTTATAGTCCGATTGTCTTTGTTTGTTTAGTTTTTTTATTGTTGTTGCCTGTTAGGATCTGGGTAGACTTTTAACTATATTCTAAAGCAGTTTCTAAATCCCCAACTCGTAACAATACCATCAGGGAATTGCCTCACAATGGTGAAGAATTTTGGTGGGCGGCGAAAACGGCTGAGGGTCCGTTAGAGGACTTCCCTGTTGACCGAGTCGAAGGACTTGGTTATGTCAATGAAGGCCATGTACGGGTCACGAAGCTGTTCTGTGCACGTTTCCTACAACTCGCGAGCAGCAAAGATCATGTCAGTGGTGCTGCGTGATGGTCTAAAACCACATTGAGTTTCTGGGAGGAAGTTTTTCGCCTCAGGAAGAAGTCTCTTTAGGAGGACTCGGACGATAATCTTGCCAGCTACGGAGAGCAGCGATATCCCGTGGTAGTTGCCACAGTATGACAATGGAGCTTGGGGGATTTCCTCCTTTTCTCATATATTCTCCGGGAGAGAGTGGAGACGGCTGGTAAGCAGAGGTCCTTCTGGGTTATACACATCGGCTGGGATTCCATCAGGCCCTGAGGCTTTGTTACGTTTCATCTGCTTGATGGCAGTAGCTACCTCATCCAGAGATGGAGGACAGCTGAGGTGGGTCAGCTCTGGATGCTGAGGCACCTACTGGGTAGTCAGGACATCCAAATAGGTGTTTCGGTTGAGCAACGAATGGTAGTGCTCATTCCAGTGCTGAAGGAAGCCGTCTTCGTGTTTAATTAGGGAATTATCTTTGGATGAGCGTAGGGGGCTGCGTCATAATTGATTGGTTCATAAAATGTTTAAGTGGAATTAAAAAACTCGCGTAACTTGTGCTGATCTGCTAGATTTTTTGTTCCCATTCTATATTTTTCAACCATTCGTTCTTTAGATTGCGTAGTTCGCGCTGGGCTGCCTCTTTCGTTTTCTGGAAACTATTAACTTTGATCCAAGACTAAGGGTTCTCAGGCAGCCACTTAAAGCAGCGCGCTTATCATTGATAAGTACGTTGATTTCCCGGTCATTTTCATGTAACCAGTCCTGGTGTATTCTTTCGATCTGGCAGAGGTCTTTCTGCAGGATTTTGTCATGACAGAGTCAACAATACCCCATTCGGCACTGGTATTTGGGTTGTTTGTTGTTGGGTTGCTTATCAGTCCGTGTTCAGGCTCCTCTCTGAAAGCGTGTCCTACTGCTGGATTCTCCAGACGCTTAGTGTTAAAACCTCTTCTGGAGGCTTGCTGCCTTCTCCATGTTGGGGCGACGTGAAATGAGAGCTTGGCTCTGACGAGCCGATGATCAGTGTCACAGTGGTCTGAGCCACGATTGGCTTGGGTGACGAGGACATCTCGGCAATCTCTTTCTCTGCCAATGATGTAGTCAATGAGATGTCAGTGTTTGCATCCTAAGTGTTACCACGAACCCCTGAACTTCTCAGCCTCCCTAAACAAGGTATTGGTGATAGTAAAGTTTTGTGAAGCACACTTGCTGAGGAGGAGTAGGCAGTTTGGATTATAGTTGCCTAGTCCATATGTCAGCATCTCTGCCAACTCTGGCATTAAAGTTACCTAGGAGCACAACCTAATCTTATAAGGGGATATAGGTTAGCGCTCTGTCAAGGTCGGCGCAAAATAAGACATGACGTGAGTGATTCAGTGGGACTTGGGCGTCATGAGGCGCTCGTTCATCCCAACAGGCATTTTAGTTAGCCTGTGTAGGATGCATGGCGGATGGCAAAGTCACCTTCATCAATGTGGTTTCTCACTGCAAAAGGTTTGTTCTTCCAGAAGAATGTATAGCCAGATCCCCGTTCTGTGAGTCGACCCTCGTCTGGGAGCCGGGACTCACTAATTGCTGCTATATCGATGTTATACCTAGCCAGAACTTTTGCCACATGAACGGTTCTTCTTTCAGGACGCTCATTTGTGCCAATATACAAAAGGGTCCTGACATTCCATACAGCGACCATAAGAGGTTGCATAGTTTGTTTTTGTTTTGATATGTGATTATGATTGTGTTTTCGACCTAGTAAAGATGACCTTGCTGGGTGCGGTTGTCCAGACAGACTGGTTCTATGGCAGTCTGTGTTTAGGGCACCTCTTAGAGCCCTCTCCCCTTGTGGGGTGAGCAGAGTAGCTCCTCTTAAGGAGTCGCACAGACAGGAACGGATTGCACTGCTGCCTAGATCCCAGTGCATAAACGTCCATATAATCTATGCCACAAATGTGCTGAGTGTTAACTAAAGACTCCTGTCAGTCATCTTTGCCTGTCCCCGTCGCCATAGGACTTTTGGGGGTATTAGGGTCTTCATGATGATTAATATTATGAGGTTATTGATGGCCGTGTGGTAGTTGATTTATGTATGTGAGGCAGGAACGCAGGTTGAAACCACACATCTTTGCCCTCCCCTTTTCCTGATCCAGTGGTGCAAGTGTTGCAACGACTCGGGAGAGGGAGAGTTGCAATGGACTGCCGATAGCCTAGTTTGTTAGGTTTCGTCTTTGTAGCCTGTCCATCATGCATTGCCTACGTCCGCTGGTGTAGTAGTTGGGTTCCCATGGTGGTCACATCTTACACCAATGCCGCTGTTGGCCTCTTATTGGAGCCCTGTAAGCATGTCTGCCTGATGCGGGGCTCCACAGCAGATTTTTCGTTCCGGGTTTAATTCCGTAGCCTTATAACTACCGAGGTTAATCCGCACGGCAGAAGGGCAGTGGTTGGTAGGCGCTAGGACACACACACACACACACACACACACACATTTGGCTGACAACAGACGATCTTAGTGAGCATAGAGAGAACCCTGTACACAAGAGGCTCAGTCCATGAAAAGATATAAGGCAGAAAGTAAGAATTAAACTTACAACACTTTGAGGAGAGAGACAAAGATAGAAGTGTAAACAACAGTACAGAGAGAGAGAGAGAGAGAGAGAGAGAGAGAGAGAGAGAGACAGAGAGAGACAGAGAGATGAACTCGTCTTACAGTAATCTCTGTAGATTCTGTTCTCGTACATTTACATTCACAAAAACATCAACACAGAATGTTAATCCACATCTCCCTTCTCCCTCGTCTCATCCCTCCACCTGACGACGACTTCCATCCATTATCTTATTAATATTAACACTTTATAACCATCAACATGAAGTGAAAGTTTCTTTACTTTATTTTTAAAGTAATAAGTGATGTTAAAAGTTTACTTAAGGTTGATATAGAGGTGAGTGGAGGAAGTAGTGTGTTAGGTGAGAGAGTGAGAATCAAGGGGTTGGGAGGAGCTCCAGATGTTGCCTTCACTGTTTTAGTGATCAGATCATAACAAACTTGTTGATATATAAGCCAGCTTCATCTACCTGCTGTTATCAGGTGTGTCTCACCAGCCACTCAGGTGAGACGTCTCCAACCTCTCGCCACAAGTACACTCTAACTTGTACCTAACAAGTACTACAACACAAGTACACTCTAACTTGTACCTAACAAGAACTACAACACAAGTACACTCTAACTTGTACCTATCAAGCCCGCACACACACACACACACACACGCACACATTAAAACATAACTAAATATGTTATCTCTCCTTCCACCAGCCAGACCTCTAACCAACCAACCAGCCAACCAACACCACCATGAAGACCCCTGCCACTCTGACCTCCACCCTGCTGGTCTTCATCTTGGTGATCGCCCTCGCTGGACATGGGGTGTCGTCCTCCCCCCTCCCGCAGCCCAACAACCGTCAAGGACGCCTTTTTCCGTTAAACTTCATCTTACCAAAATTTACAACTACCACAGCTGCTCCTGCTCCTGCTGTCGTTGCTCCTGGCATTACCATCACGTTTGGCAAGAAATAATAATAACATGTATTATCCCGACATCATTTGTCGTGCCACCTCGGTAAAGATGAAACAGTTAGTTGTTAGTAATTTACCTGTTTGGTTCAGTTGTTTCGATAGGTGTTAATGGAGTGATGTCAGTGTCTGTATGACTGAACATTACAAGAGGCTGCTGCTGCCGTGTAGTAACTGGTACTGTAGGCGGGGTTGTTTAGACACCCACAATTATCTTAATAAAACGAATTGTAGTTAAAAGGAATAAAATTATTCATTATTCTTACGTCAATTATTTATCCATTTATCCTTATTCCTGAGGTTTATTGTCCCGTTAGTACAATAATTTCTCTTAACTGTTGATGTGAGAATTATTTAACTCTTTCACACACACACACGCACACACACATACACACACACACACATACACACACACACACATTCATTCACACACACACACACACACACACACACACACATTTCTCACTGATGTTACTTGTATGTTATTTTATTTGGCAATAAAGTGGTCCATTCCCTAATTATGACTCTATATTTTTAAGCCTTCTGGTTGTTGGTTTTTCAATAAAGCGTAAATTATTATTATTATTATTATTATTATTATTATTATTATTATTATTATTATTATTATTATTATAATACACACACACACACACACACACACACACACACACACTACTAATACTACTTTGGTGTCACTCGGAATCGAGTATGACGATCATCCAGCTATGATACACTTGTATGAGTCATTAAGGGTGTCACCTAGGTTGGTGAGATCTGAGGTGACTAGAGAGACCGATACATGACTGGCAGGGTCGTCCACAGATGTTGCATGTATGGAGGGCTACATCTAGTGCGGGAGGGGTGGCGGCAGCGACTTTCCGTTGTTGGCGCATGTCTGCCTCGGTATGTGGTTGGGCTAACTCGAAAGTAGTGTCACCTTCTCGTGTGGTGATCCTCCAAGCGTAACGGTGTGGAGTAATCGTCTCCCAGGTGAGGGGGTCGATTTGGCACTTTTCAGGTTTGTCTTAAGACTATCCTTATACCTTTTGAGTTGCCCGCCAGTGTTACGTTTACTATTCGTTAGGTGACTGTAAAGTAGCTTATTTGGTAGTCTACTGTCGTTCATGCGGGTAACATGGCTAATCCAACGTAGTTGTTCATTGATAATGGAAGCCTCGATAACTCCTACAGTTGGTGTCAGCGAGAATACTTGCATTTGTAATCTTGTCTTCCCAGCGAACTCAGAGGATGGAAAGTAGACTACGTTGGTTAAAGTTTTTGCGTGCCTTAAGGTGCCTCCTGTATGTGACCCATGTTTCTCTCTCATATAGAAAGATGGGCAGGACCACTGCTCTATATACGTGGTGCTTTGTGAATAATTTCAGCTCCCTACAACTGAAGACATGGGTACGGAGTCAGCCAATGCCTTGAGATGCATATATGACACGATGTTCAATCTTTTCATCGATGTCCTCAGTGGCGGGCAGTTGGGAGCCGAGATACTGAAAGTGGGTAACATTAGATAGGGTAGTAACGTAAAGATGGACAGATGGTGGTGTGGCTCAGTCAATGGGCAGGCTGGAGGAGAATATGAGTCTTACGTACATTCATCTCAAGACCGAAGTTTTCATACGCACCTGAGAAGGTGTTCAGGATCTCCTGTAGATCGCGTTCAGCGTGAGCGACGAGGGTGAGGTCGTCTGCATACTGAAGTTCAGTATTGAAAGCTGAAGACACCTTTGTTCCTGCCTGGAGTCGTCTTATGCTGAGAAGACCCTTCATCCCGTACTGGATGTCCACCCCGCCAGAAAAATTGGCACTGACACAAGATAAGGAAGGCAACCAAGAAAATGGAAAAGGGAGTTGGTGCCAGTACACCCCCTTGTTTTACCAACGTTTAGATAGGGAAGAACTCATATTGGGTGACATTGTACAAGACACTGCCGTTCATACCATCGGGGAATTGCCTCACAATGGTGAAGAATTTTGGTGGGCGGCGAGAACGGTTGAGGGTCCGTTAGTGGAGTTCCTTGTTGACCGAGTCGAAGGCCTTGGTTATGTCAATGAAGGCCATGTACGGGTCACGTAGCTGTTCTGTGCACTTTTCCTACAACTCGCGAGCAGCAAAGATCATGTCAGTGGTGCTGCGTGATGGTCTAAAACCACGTTGAGTTTCTGGGAGGAAGTTTTTCGCCTCAGGAAGAAGTCTCTTTAGGAGGACTCGGACGATAATCTTGCCAGCTACGGAGAGCAGCGATATCCCGTGGTAGTTGCCACAGTATGACCGGTCTCCCTTTTTCTTATAAATATTGACAATGGAGCTTGGGGGATTTCCTCCTTTTCTCATATATTCTCCGGGAGAGAGTGGAGACGGCTGGTAAGCAGAGGTCCTTCTGGGTTATACACCTCGGCTGGGATTCCATCAGGCCCTGAGGCTTTGTTACTTTTCATCTGCTTGATGTCAGTATCTACCTCGTGCAGAGATGGAGGATAGCTGAGGCGGGTCAGCTCTGGATGCTGAGGCACCTACTGGGTAGTCAGGACATCCAAATAGGTGATTCGGTTGAGCAACGAATGGTAGTGCTCATTCCAGTGCTGAAGGAAGCCGTCTTCGTGTTTAATTAGGGAATTATCTTTGGATGAGCGTAGGGGGCTGCGTCATAATTGATTGGTTCATAAAATGTTTAAGTGGAATTAAAAAACTCGCGTAACTTGTACTGATCTGCTAGATTTTTTGTTCCCATTCTATATTTTTCAACCATTCGTTCTTTAGATTGCGTAGTTCGCGCTGGGCTGCCTCTTTCGTTTTCTGGAAACTATTAACTTTGATCCAAGACTAAGGGTTCTCAGGCAGCCACTTAAAGCAGCACGCTTATCATTGATAAGTACGTTGATTTCCGGGTCATTTTCATGTAACCAGTCCTGGTGTATTCTTTCGATCTGGCAGAGGTCTTTCTGCAGGATTTTGTCATGACAGAGTCAACAATACCCCATTCGGCACTGGTATTTGGGTTGTTTGTTGTTGGGTTGCTTATCAGTCCGTGTTCAGGCTCCTCTCTGAAAGCGTGTCCTACTGCTGGATTCTCCAGACGCTTAGTGTTAAAACCTCTTCTGGAGGCTTGCTGCCTTCTCCATGTTGGGGCGACGTGAAATGAGAGCTTGGCTCTGACGAGCCGATGATCAGTGTCACAGTGGTCTGAGCCACGATTGGCTTGGGTGACGAGGACATCTCGGCAATCTCTTTCTCGCAAATGATGTAGTTAATGAGATGTCAGTGTTTGCATCCTAAGTGCTACCACGAACCCCTGAACTTCTCAGCCTCCCTAAACAAGGTAGTGGTGATAGTAAAGTTTTGTGAAGCACACTTGCTGAGGAGGAGTAGGCAGTTTGGATTATAGTTGCCTAGTCCATATGTCAGCATCTCTGCCAACTCTGGCATTAAAGTTACCTAGGAGCACAACCTAATCTTATAAGGGGATAGAGGTTAGCGCTCTGTCAAGGTCGGCGTAAAATAAGACATGACGTGAGTGATTCAGTGGGACTTGGGCGTCATGAGGCGCTCGTTCATCCCAACAGGCATTTTAGTTAGCCTGTGTAGGATGCATGGCGGATGGCAAAGTCACCTTCATCAATGTGGTTTCTCACTGCAAAAGGTTTGTTCTTCCAGAAGAATGTATAGCCAGATCCCCGTTCTGTGAGTCGACCCTCGTCTGGGAGCCGGGACTCACTAATTGCTGCTATATCGATGTTATACCTAGCCAGAACTTTTGCCACATGAACGGTTCTTCTTTCAGGACGCTCATTTGTGCCAATATACAAAAGGGTCCTGACATTCCATACAGCGACCATAAGAGGTTGAATAGTTTGTTTTTGTTTTGATATGTGATTATAATTGTGTTTTCGACCTAGTAAAGATGACCTTGCTGGGTGCGGTTGTCCAGACAGACTGGTTCTATGGCAGTCTGTGTTTAGGGCACCTCTTAGAGCCCTCTCCCCTTGTGGGGTGAGCAGAGTAGCTCCTCTTAAGGAGTCGCACAGACAGGAACGGATTGCACTGCTGCCTAGATCCCAGTGCATAAACGTCCATATAATCTATGCCACAAATGTGCTGAGTGTTAACTAAAGACTCCTGTCAATCATCTTTGCCTGTCCCCGTCGCCATGGGACTTTTGGGGGTATTAGGGTCTTCATGATGATTAATATTATGAGGTTATTGATGGCCGTGTGGTAGTTGATTTATGTATGTGAGGCAGGAACGCAGGTTGAAACCACACATCTTTGCCCTCCCCTTTTCCTGATCCAGTGGTGCAAGTGTTGCAACGACTCGGGAGAGGGAGAGTTGCAATGGACTGCCGATAGCCTAGTTTGTTAGGTTTCGTCTTTGTAGCCTGTCCATCATGCATTGCCTACGTCTGCTGGTGTAGTAGTTGGGTTCCCATGGTGGTCACATCTTACACCAATGCCGCTGTTGGCCTCTTATTGGAGCCCTGTAAGCATGTCTGCCTGATGCGGGGCTCCACAGCAGATTTTTCGTTCCGGGTTTTATTCCGTAGCCTTATAACTACCGAGGTTAATCCGCACGGCAGAAGGGCAGTGGTTGGTAGGCGCTAGGACACACACACACACACACACACACACACACACACACACACACACATTTGGCTGACAACAGACGATCTTAGTGAGCATAGAGAGAACCCTGTACACAAGAGGCTCAGTCCATGAAAAGATATAAGGCAGAAAGTAAGAATTAAACTTACAACACTTTGAGGAGAGAGACAAAGATAGAAGTGCAAACAACAGTACAGAGAGAGAGAGAGAGAGAGAGAGAGAGAGAGAGAGAGAGAGAGAGAGAGAGAGAGAGGGATGAACTCGTCTTACAGTAATCTCTGTAGATTCTGTTCTCGTACATTTACATTCACAAAAACATCAACACAGAATGTTAATCCACATCTCCCTTCTCCCTCGTCTCATCCCTCCACCTGACGACGACTTCCATCCATTATCTTATTAATATTAACACTTTATAACCATCAACA
Organism: Homarus gammarus; assembly: GCA_958450375.1. NCBI lineage: Eukaryota > Metazoa > Arthropoda > Malacostraca > Decapoda > Nephropidae > Homarus > Homarus gammarus. The sequence continues at coordinate 470,647 of CAUDMG010003192.1, read as the reverse complement.
TGAAGTGAAAGTTTCTTTACTTTATTTTTAAAGTAATAAGTGATGTTAAAAGTTTACTTAAGGTTGATATAGAGGTGAGTGGAGGAAGTAGTGTGTTAGGTGAGAGAGTGAGAATCAAGGGGTTGGGAGGAGCTCCAGATGTTGCCTTCACTGTTTTAGTGATCAGATCATAACAAACTTGTTGATATATAAGCCAGCTTCATCTACCTGCTGTTATCAGGTGTGTCTCACCAGCCACTCAGGTGAGACGTCTCCAACCTCTCGCCACAAGTACACTCTAACTTGTACCTATCAAGTACTACAACACAAGTACACTCTAACTTGTACCTAACAAGAACTACAACACAAGTACACTCTAACTTGTACCAAACAAGTACTACAACACAAGTACACTCTAACTTGTACCTAACAAGAACTACAACACAAGTACACTCTAACTTGTACCTAACAAGTACTGCAACACAAGTACACTCTAACTTGCACCTAACAAGAACTACAACACAAGTACACTCTAACTTGTACCTAACAAGTACTACAACACAAGTACACTCTAACTTGTACCTAACAAGAACTACAACACAAGTACACTCTAACTTGTACCTAACAAGTACTGCAACACAAGTACTCTCTAACTTGTACCTAACAAG
>CAUDMG010003192.1:455000-465000 GCA_958450375.1 Homarus gammarus | reverse complement strand
GCGATCACCAATATGAAGACCAGCAGGGTGGAGGTCAGAGTGGCAGGGGTCTTCATGGTGGTGTTGGTTGGGTGGTTGGTTGGTTAGAGGTCTGGCTGGTGGAAGGAGAGATAACATATTTAGTTACGTTTTAATGTGTGTGTGTGTGTATGTGCGTGTGTGTGTGTGTGCGTGTGTGTGTGTGTGTGTGTGTGTGTACTCGTTAAGTACAAGTTAGAGTGTACTTGTGTTGTAGTTCTTGTTAGGTACAAGTTAGAGTGTACATGTGTTGTAATACTTGTTAGGTACAAGTTAGAGTGTACTTGTGTTGTAGTTCTTGTTAGGTACAAGTTAGAGTGTACTTGTGTTGTAGTACTTGTTAGGTACAAGTTAGAGTGTACTTGTGTTGTAGTACTTGTTAGGTACAAGTTAGAGTGTACTTGTGTTGTAGTTCTTGTTAGGTACAAGTTAGAGTGTACTTGTGTTGTAGTACTTGTTAGGTACAAGTTAGAGTGTACTTGTGTTGTAGTACTTGTTAGGTACAAGTTAGAGTGTACTTGTGGCGAGAGGTTGGAGACGTCTCACCTGAGTGGCTGGTGAGACACACCTGATAACAGCAGGTAGATGAAGCTGGCTTATATATCAACAAGTTTGTTATGATCTGATCACTAAAACAGTGAAGGCAACATCTGGAGCTCCTCCCAACCCCTTGATTCTCACTCTCTCACCTAACACACTACTTCCTCCACTCACCTCTATATCAACCTTAAGTAAACTTTTAACATCACTTATTACTTTAAAAATAAAGTAAAGAAACTTTCACTTCATGTTGATGGTTATAAAGTGTTAATATTAATAAGATAATGGATGGAAGTCGTCGTCAGGTGGAGGGATGAGACGAGGGAGGGAAAGGAAGATAGAGAAAGAATGGAGACGAGGGAGAAGGGACGCCTCGTGATCCCTGCTCAGTGTGTCACTATTTGAGAGCAGATCTCTTGTTATTCTCGTCTCAGTTGACCTCTACTCCAATAGGTATTGAGTCAACAAGAAAATGAAACCAAAGTGACAATCATGGATCCAGTGAGTTGATAAGAACAATTGTCATACTATTGTTTATTATACGAAAAGATCATCACCATCACCACCACCATCATCATCATCATCATCATCACCACCATCATCATCATCATCATCATCATTATCATCATCATCACCATCATCGTCATCATCATCATCATCATCATCATTATCATCATCATCACCATCATCGTCATCATCATCATCATCATCATCATCATCATCATCATTAAGTCTGTTAGAGGTTATTTAAACGCGACTGTACTGGGGGGACTGTACTGGGGGGGACTGTACTGGGGGGGGCTGTACTGGGGGGGACTGTACTGGGGGGGACTGTACTGGGGGGACTTTACTGGGGGGACTGTACTGGGGGGGACTCTACTGGGGGGGACTCTACTGGGGGGGGACTGTACTGGGGGGGACTGTACTGGTGGGGACTGTACTGGGGGGAGTGTACTGGGGGGGGGGACTGTACTGGGGGGACTGTACTGGGGGAGGAATGCACTGGGGGGGACTGTACTGGGGGGGACTGTACTGGGGGGACTGTACTGGGGGACTGTACTGGGGGGACTGTACTGGGGGGGACTGTACTGGGGGGGACTGTACCTGGGGGGGAGGACTGTACTGGGGGGACTGTACTGGGGGACTGTACTGGGGGGACTGTACTGGGGGGGAGGACTGTACTGGGGGGGAGGACTGTACTGGGGGGGACTGTACCTGGGGGGGGGGACCCACACACAGACGGAGAAATAAATGATTAAATGCCCAAAAGTATCTCATTACCTGTGTTTTAGGTGAACTAGTTATATATTTACCTGTACCTGTACCTGTAATTATACCTGTACCTGTAATTATACCTGTACATATACCTGTACCTATACTTATACCTGTACCTATACTTATACCTGTACCTATACTTATACCTGTACCTATACTTATACTTGTACCTATACTTATACCTGTACCTTTACTTATACCTGTACCTATACTTATACCTGTACCTATACTTAAAACCTGTACCTGTACCTGTAATTATACCTGTACATATACCTGTACCAATACTTAAACCTGTACCTATACTTAAACCTGTACCTATACTTAAACCTGTACCTATACTTATACCTGTACCTATACTTAAACCTGTACCTATACTTAAACCTGTACCTATACTTAAACCTGTACCTATACTTATACCTGTACCTATACTTATACCTGTACCTATACTTAAACCTGTACCTATACTTATACCTGTACCTATACTTAAACCTGTACCTATACTCATACCTGTACCTATACTCATACCTGTACCTATACTTATACCTGTACCTATACTTATACCTGTACCTATACTTATACCTGTACCTATAATTATAAGTCGATGCCTAATAGACTAATATAGACAATATATATTTTATGAAAGCTGTTACAGGAAGAGTCATTGAAAAGGTATAACTTACTAAAGGTTAAAGACAAAGTGTGAAGGAGTCATCTGCTTAAATACCATTGATGAAACAACTTGTCCTGATGCCCACGAACATAACTAACCCTTGGCAGACTTATTAGTTGTGGTGATTAGAAAAGAAAACTCTTAAGTAGATTAGTGAAATGTATTTGGTTATTAATGAGTTGTAGAATAATTCCTTTAATTTAGTTTTTGGTGGAGTATTCGCCCGTTAACTTGTGATGGAAAGTCGAATCCAAGTTGAGTGTGTGGTTGGTTATGACGCGTGGACACAGAGTAGTTGTGTGGCTGAAATGACACGAAAACGATCATGAGTTTTGTTCTGTGATGTGAGCCAGAATCTGTTTATGTGTTAAGGAGCTCCGTTGATAGTAGGTGAGCCAGTAGCTGTTTATGTGTTAAGGAGCCCCGTTGATAGTAGGTGAGCCAGTAGCTGTTTATGTGTTAAGGAGCCCCGTTGATAGTAGGTGAGCCAGTAGCTGTTTATGTGTTAAGGAGCCCCGTTGATAGTAGGTGAGCCAGTAGCTGTGTATGTGTTAAGGAGCCCCGTTGATAGTAGGTGAGCCAGTAGCTGTTTATGTGTTAAGGAGCCCCGTTGATAGTAGGTGAGCCAGTAGCTGTGTATGTGTTAAGGAGCCCCGTTGATAGTAGGTGAGCCAGTTGCTGTTTATGTGTTAAGGAGCCCCGTTGATAGTAGGTGAGCCAGTAGCTGTTTATGTGTTAAGGAGCCCCGATGACAGTAAGAGTAATATAATGTTTCGATTTATTTAGCCACGTAAGAGTGAACTAAATTATATACGGGATTAGTTAAGAATTAGTGAATATTTATGATAAACGAAGGAAATAAAATAGAATCTGTCTCAAGTGAATAATCATGACCAATTTACTTTATAAACTTTGATTTCATACCAAATGTTAATATTTTTTGGTTTTGTAAAAGTATAATAGTTTTTTACTTGTATCCTATGAGCCGCCACACCAGTCAAGTTGAGCTATACAGTGGATCCTTCCTTACTGTAGAGAGGACTGACTGTAGTGTTGTGTAGCACTGTACCGAGACAGTTGTTGCCTCGTATGGTGAGGGAGAGAGTGAACAGATAGTGGTGTTAGAAGGAATTTTATTTATTTGATGAAAACTTGTATATATTTTTTTTTACGTGCGTCTTTATTATTTTTAATGGCTAATATTTGTGTAGTCACTCAAAAAATATCTATACAATATTGTGTTGAGAAAATATGACACAACGGACGAAGGATTTTGACAACCCTAACGAGTCAACAGGAGTCACAGTGTTCATTCATCGATCACCCCGAGTACAGATAGTTTTTGAGTGACTCTACTGTACATATTATTATTGTTGAAATTTTCTGCCCTTTCTTTCTTGTGGAGTGATAATTGTTTACCATAATTCTTATTTATTTTTTTTTTACGAGGGATACAGTTGTATAAGTAATTGTTCACAAGCTGGTGCTGCTTTAGTGTTACCAGTGGTCTAACCCTCACAACTCTCTTTCTTCACTCGCCTAAGAATAATTAGAGAGAGGAGGGTAAAAAAGTTCCGTTGGAGTGTTATTCGCTACAGCTGGGCCATATTACTGGTATCAGATCAAGTCGTGTGATGAGTCAACCTTGGTCACAGTTCATGGGTTAAAAATTATAAACATATAACATTATTAATTATTATTTATTTGGTGTTTACATTTGACTAGTTCACTGTTTGGTAAATTAACAATGGCTTATGGAGGTCTAATCAATGGTGAGTTCAAGTTGAATTATATGAATCTATCTCGAAACTACAGTGGAACAACAGCGAACAACGTTAAGTCAATCGTTATTACAACAGCAAAACAAAAGGCAGGTTACCAACAACAGCAAAACAAAAGGCAGGTCACCAACAACAGCAAAACAAAAGGCAGGTCACCAACAACACACTACTTCTTCCCGCCACATGTTCCAGGAAGGGCACAGACTTTGATGCCACTTCCATCAGGGTTATTGAATTGTAACAGTGTGAGAGCTGGAGGTTGGGTTGTAGTCACTGTTCCTGGGGCTGGTGCTGCTGTAGTTGCAGTTGTTGGTGTTGTTGTAGGTGGGATAATTCCAAATTGGAGAAAGCGTCCTTGACGGTTGTTGGGCTGCGGGAGAGGGGAGGACGACACCCCATGTCCAGCGAGGGCGATCACCAAGATGAAGACCAGCAGGGTGGAGGTCAGAGTGGCAGGGGTCTTCATGGTGGTGTTGGTTGGCTGGTTGGTTGGTTAGAGGTCTGGCTGGTGGAAGGAGAGATAACATATTTAGTTACGTTTTTAATGTGTGTGTGTGTGTGTGTGTGTGTGTGTGTGTGTGTGTGTGTGAAGTAACCCCATTATATAACTGTATATTTTTCAGTCTTTTGGCTGCCATGTCCTTTCAGTAAACTGCTAATTATTATTATTATTATTATTTTTATTATTTTTATTATTATTATTATTATTATTATTATTATTATTATTATTATTATTATTATTATTATTATTATTATTATTATTATTATTGTTAATATTTTTATTGTTAATATTATTATTATTATTATTATTGTTGTTGTGTGTGTTGTACTTTGAGTGTGTACAACTACACACAAACTTCAATGGTCATGTACGGTACAGTAACTGTGGATGGGAGAGCAAGTTGGCAAAAAAAAAGGTGACTATAATATTATGAAGTCGAGGATGTGTGAGTGTTTCGTGTCATGAATAAAGTGTTTGTAACTGAACACACAGAACCAAAGCCTGTGGAGCTGATGATGGCAGATGTCTGCTTGTAAATGTGCAAGTCAGGAGGTGATGTTCGTGATGTGCTTGTTAAGAACACCGCAGCGTGTTCTTGTGTTGTAGTACTTGTTAGGTACAAGTTAGAGTGTACTTGTGTTGTAGTTCTTGTTAGGTACAAGTTAGAGTGTTCTTGTGTTGTAGGTCTTGTTAGGTACAAGTTAGAGTGTACTTGTGTTGTAGTTCTTGTTAGGTACAAGTTAGAGTGTACTTGTGGCGAGAGGTTGGAGACGTCTCACCTGAGTGGCTGGTGAGACACACCTGATAACAGCAGGTAGATGAAGCTGGCTTATATATCAACAAGTTTGTTATGATCTGATCACTAAAACAGTGAAGGCAACATCTGGAGCTCCTCCCAACCCCTTGATTCTCACTCTCTCACCTAACACACTACTTCCTCCACTCACCTCTATATCAACCTTAAGTAAACTTTTAACATCACTTATTACTTTAAAAATAAAGTAAAGAAACTTTCACTTCATGTTGATGGTTATAAAGTGTTAATATTAATAAGATAATGGATGGAAGTCGTCGTCAGGTGGAGGGATGAGACGAGGGAGAAGGGAGATGTGGATTAACATTCTGTGTTGATGTTTTTGTGAATGTAAATGTACGAGAACAGAATCTACAGAGATTACTGTAAGACGAGTTCATCTCTCTGTCTCTCTCTCTGTCTCTCTCTCTCTCTCTCTCTCTCTCTCTCTCTCTCTCTCTCTCTCTCTCTCTCTCTCTCTCTCTCTCTGTACTGTTGTTTACACTTCTATCTTTGTCTCTCTCCTCAAAGTGTTGTAAGTTTAATTCTTACTTTCTGCCTTATATCTTTTCATGGACTGAGCCTCTTGTGTACAGGGTTCTCTCTATGCTCACTAAGATCGTCTGTTGTCAGCCAAATGTGTGTGTGTGTGTGTGTGTGTGTGTGTGTGTGTGTGTGTGTGTGTGTGTGTGTGTGTGTGTGTGTGTGTCTAACTAGGGGAGAGGAGGTGGTTGAGTTTGAGTATATAATTTGTAGAAGAGAGAAGTCAAGTCAACATAAGTCAGGTCATATTGTAGGTCAACTCAACACAGGTCATCTAGTAGGTGATCGTAATAGAGGTCAGGTCTTTTGGGAGGTCAAGTCAATATAGGTCAGGTCATTTGGTAGGTCAAGTCAATATAGGTCAGGTCATTTGGTAGGTCAAGTCAACATAGGTGAGGTCATTTGGGGTCATCGCCAATAAAACACATTTTTTTTTATAATTTGCCTTTAATATTAAGGTGTTCATCATCTGACCTGTGATGTGTAGAGGAGGAGGAGGGATGAGAGGAGGGAAGAGGTAGCAAAAGAATAAAATATAAATGAAGAAAGTTAGGGAGAAAGAGAGACTACCAGGTAAAGGTAGGAACAATTAAGGGAAGATAATAGAAGTATGAAGATTACAGGTGGAAGGAAGGGAAGATAACATAGGGTGGGTGAGTTGTGGAAGTCAGGGCTAACCAAAAGGGACATTACAAAGGTACTCAAACTATCCAATCAGAAGCGAACTCGTTCCAATAGCTATAAATTAAACAAATTTAGATTTCGGCGCGAAATATGTTTGGAAATAGAGTAGTGGATGAGTGGAACAAGTTACCAAATAGCATCATTAACTTGAATACGCTGGATAACTTCAAACATGGGTTGGATGGATATATGAGCAATAGGGGTTGGGTGTAAATTGGACTGCCTAGTATGGGCCCGCTGCAGTTTCCTCCATTCTTATGTTCTTATGTAGGGGGGAGATTAAAGGATGGGGGTTGGGGAGGGTGACAACAACAGCTGACCATCACTCTCACCACAAACCTTCACCTCAACTTTCCACAAGCTTGTTAGTGAACGATTTGGAGAACGTCTGAGGCTGTTGCTTGCTCGTGCTGGCGCTGTGTGAACGGCATGTTGACGCCATAGAAGATGAGTATTCCAGACACAGACGAGGGATGGAGATTAGGATGCGTCACACACTAATGATGGCGCTGCTCTTATGGTAGGAGAACATTCCTCGTGAGGAAGATATGGATGAAGGCAGGGGTGAGGACCACACACACACACACACAGCTGTGGTCATTCCCTGAAGACAAGGAATTATGACTCGTCGGGGATCTGGCCGAAGCCGGCGTTGGAGGACTGGTAGAGTGACTCAGCCTGGTCACAGGGTAAGGCCTCCTGAGGATGGGTACAGACCAGGTACTCCTGACTGAACACCGTCTGGTTCCCACAGATGAAGGAGAACTGGTTGACCTCCAGCACGGTGGCTCCCTCCTCGTCATACACGGGTTCACACACGTGGAAGATGCGACACGCGTTGGCCACGTCGGCATAGTAGCCGTAGGCGCGGTTGGCACAGTCGAAGGTCTGGGAGGCGTCCTGACCCAGGATCTCCAAGTAGCCGTCTGGGAGCTGGTAGGCCATCCTGGCGGAGGCGAATGTGGCGAGGCACAAGAGGACGGCGAAGACCTTCATGATGTTGTCTGAGGGAGGAGTTGGTTTTCACATGTTAGTTTCTCTCTCTCTCTCTCTCTCTCTGTCTACATACACCTTAAACCTAACCTAACCTAACCTAACCTAACGACGACCCAGCAGAAGTAAACATTATTTCTTAACTTCGCTAATTAGCTGTATGAGAGCCGGCCTGACACTGTACACATGAAGCGCTGGTGTGTGTGTAAGACTGAGCCGAGATGATACACAGGACTAATTTACGTGTTCAGGAAGGTCAGTAACGATAGATGACAGATGCTTGAACCAATGCTTTTATGAGTACAAATAATAAATCACAATTTCTTAAATGGAGGCATAATATTAAGCCGAGTGCTTCTGTGACTGCAAGCACATCCAGTAGATATGTAAAATGTAAGGAATATTGAAGGAATAAATACGAAATAAGTGCTTGTGTGATTACAAACATTAAGTGCTTGTAAGATTGCGTGTTGACTGTAACAAATATCACGGTAAGTGTTTGCATGGAAAGTTTAGAGTAAGTACTTGCTTGAATAAGAGGAACATGCTGTAAGGACCTCAGATGATTGCAAGCACAGATGAAGTGTTTTCTCTAGGGTTTCAATCACAAGATAAGCGGTTGGATACATAGAGGCAAATGTGAGTGAGTGAGTGAGCGAATGAGTGAGTGAGCGGATGAGTGAGTGAGTGAGTGAGCGGATGAGTGAGTGAGTGAGTGAGTGAGCGGAAGAGTGAGTGAGTGAGCGGATGAGTGAGTGAGTGAGTGCTTACCTACGATGGATTAGATCAGTGCTTGAGGAATACCTTAGTGGTTGTGGTTCTTACGTGTGACTTACCTGTAGTAGTGTAGACGAAGTTCTGACGTGAGTAGAAGCTCAAGCCTGTTTATATACTTGACACAACCATGACCTCCACCACCTACCAGCTGACCAGGATCCAACAACCTATCCGAACACCACAAAAATTGTCCCATCCAATCAGTAACCGATTTTCTCTCACTCTGACTAATCCCACGATGATTTCCTTTCATTTTATTCATTCCAAAGCAAAAATTAAAGACCCCCAATTCATGTGGATTTTGTAGCCAGGTGTTCGTTTAGGAGTGTGGAGTAAAGTCGAAGCCGTAGTCAGATCCACGCATCGAAATGAAAATATGGAAAGTAAAATGATACCTGAAGAATGGCCAGCCAAGGTGAGTTAAGTGGTTGTAGTATTATTGTTATTACTATTCTCGTCTTGAGGAGAGGCTTTAAACACCTGTAATCAAATCTCAGGTAAACATGAATCATCAATAAGAAAAACAAAGACAGGTAAGAGATATAATGAGGAATAATAAACACAGGTGGTCACTTAAGAATCCTTTGTTTTGACCTTACCTATAAACAAGGTCAATCAGAAGTGAGTTATCGGATCATTTTCTCCATGTTAGGTCAATCTGGGTCAAGGAGAGAATTATTATATCTATCAGGTCATTGGGTAAGGTTATAGGTCTAAAGCTCCTAGATAGTTAACGTCAATGCTACCGTAGATGAGGTCAATCTAGGTGTGTGTGTGTGAGTGTGAGTAAATGTATGCAGAACAATTAATAATTTACAGTTCACACACACACACACACACACACACACACACACACACACACACACACACACACACACACACACTCATAAAAACACAAGTTAAATGCAAATTATCGTCCTTGACCAAAATATTAAGAAGGATCATTAAACCTTCTCTACCTGCTAACTCTCTACCTGTTAAGGGAGAATGGTGAAGGAAGGAACGAAGGGAGTGGTGTGTGTGTGTGTGTGTGTGTGTGTGTGTGTGTGTGTGTGTGTGTGTGTACTTTAACGTAGGTAATCATGCTAATATGACCATGTTTATTTGACCTTTCTCCCCCCCCCTTACTCCTCCTCCTCCTCCCTTCCCCTTTACCTCTTCCCCCTCCTCCCACTTTCCCCTTTGCTCTCCCTTTCATCCTCCCTTCCTTCCATTCTCCGCCTCCCCCTACCTCTCTCCAGGAGTAGTAAGAGGGATGGGGGGTTGGAGTAAGGGGGTTGGAGTAAGGGGGGTGTAGTAAGGGGGTTGTAGTAAGGGGGGTGTAGTAAGGGGGGTGTAGTAAGGGGGGTGTAGTAAGGGGGGTGTAGTAAGGGGGGTGTAGTAAGGGGGTGTAGTAAGGGGGGTGTAGTAAGGGGGGTGTAGTA
>CAUDMG010003192.1:422500-447500 GCA_958450375.1 Homarus gammarus | reverse complement strand
ACTGCGCGTACCCTCCACCCTCACCTCCACCCCTCCCCGCCATAACCCCCCACCTCTACCCCCCACCCTCACCTCCACCCCTACCCCCCACCCTCACCTCCATCCCCCACCCCCACCCCCACCCCCCACCCCCACCCCTACCCCCCACCCTCACCTCCACCCCCACCCCCACCCCTACCCCCCACCCTCACCTCCACCCCTACCCCCCACCCTCACCTCCCTCCCCCACCCCCACCCCCCACCCCTACCCCCCACCCTCACCTCCACCCCCACCCCCACCCCCCACCCCTACCCCCACCTCCAACACCAAATATCCTCCCTCCTGGTGACAGTCGTGGTACCTACACACCCTCTTCACCGTAACAGATGAGCCGTACAAGACGTCCTCCCTACTGGTCTGAGACAACAAGCATGACTCGGCTGTTACCCTGTTGAGAGTCTGAATGTGAGAGAGAGAGGGTTGGGGGGGGGGGGGTAAGGGGGTGTTATAGGCTTAATTTTTGTGTGGATTAGTGTCAAGGTGAGAAATAGGAGGGAGGGAAGGAAGGAGAGAGAGACATATACATATTACCCTCCATAACCCTCCTTCCAGATTCCTTCCTTCCGTCCTTCCTTCCTCTACACTCCCTCCCTCCCTTCCCTTCATACTCCCTCCTTCCCTCCCTCTACACTCTCTCCTTCTCTCCCTCCTCACACTGGGAGGGGGGGGAGGGGGGAGGGGGCAGTAATGTACTCACAACAGCGGCGTCAGGAGAAGAAGTGATGGCAAGGGTGGTGTGAGACCCCTTTAAATACCCCTTCCCTGCCCTTCACTGCCCTAGGAGACGTCAGGAAAGGGGAAGGGGAGGAGGGGGGAAGTGTCCTTATCGGGTGGTTGGGGAAGGAGAGGAAAGGTGGGAAGGGGAAGGGGGAGGAAGAGGAGTGTACTTAGGGGATGTTAGAGAAAGGGGAGGAGAGGGAAGGGGGAAGAGAGAAAGGGAGAGGGGGAAGAGAGAAAGGGGGAGGGTATGGAGGGGGGTGTGATGGGGTGGGGGGGGGGGAGGAGTACAATGTAAAAGGGAATGTCTTAACATTCTATAGTGTCCAGTGGTGTAGGGGAGGGGAGGGAGGGGGGGATGTCCTTGGGGGAGAAAGGTTGGAGGGGCGGGGAGGGGATGTGAAGATGTCCACCTCACCATGCAAACAGACACTGTTGATATAACCCTGGAGGAGCTGATGTAACAACCCCTCCCTCCTTCCCTCCCTCCATCCTTCTTTTCCACCTTCCCTCCTTCTCTACTCCTCTCCCTCACCCACCTTCCCTCCTTTATTCCCTCCCTCACTCCCTCTCTCGCCATCTTCCCTTTATCATCTCCCTCTCTCACCTCTCCTCCCTCCCCCTCACCCTTCTCTCCCTCCTTCTCTCCCTCCCTCCCGGTGGCAGAGTGGATACAGCACCCTCTCCTCTCCTAAGTGTCACTGGTTCGTTCTACATACACCACCTCCCCCCTCACCCTAACCCCAGTCCACTCAGGTGTGATTCCTTACCTGACTCGACAGTTTAGGCAGTGATAGGAGTCAGGTACAGTGTCGGCCATCATCACTACTATACGGCACTATCACCACCACCACTACAGCATGGAGAGACATACATACATACATACATACATACATACATACACACACCCATACATAGAAACAGGACAAAATTCTAGTATGAGTAAAGAAGAAAAATTAAGAGAATAACAAAGGAAAAAATATATAAATAGATAGAAAATTAATGAAATAAAATATAATGTAGGCACACACACACACACACGCACACACACACACACACACACACACACACAAATCCTTACCTTTCTTCTTGTGTAAAAAATATAATAATCAATTTTTTTATGCATACACCGTGACTGTGTGTATGTATGTATGTATGTGTGTGTGTGTGTGTGTGTGTGTGTGTGTGTGTTTCCAGTAGCATTGACCCATGTGCGTATAGGTGTTAATTTTATACTTTCTCCTATGACCTCCCCTCCCCCCTCCCTCCCCCCTCCTCCCCCTACCCCCTCCTCTTCTCTGGGCAGGGTAGGGGGGTGAGGGTAGAGATGGGTGTATTACTGTCGTGTCCTTATGTATGTATGTATGTATGTATGTATGTATGTATGTGTATCTTTCCTCCCTAACCTAACCTAACCTAAGAGGGTGTTAGTTAGGGCGTGAGTAAAAACATCATTGGGTGAGTTTTTGTCCAATTTATTCATTTATATATTGGTGGGATTAATTAATTTTTACCTGAGATGATAATTAATTAGTGTTTACCTGAGATGGAAATTAATTAGTTTTTACCTGAGATGATAATTAATTAGTTTTACCTGAGATGAAAATTAATTCGTTTTCATAATACATTTTCTCCTTTACGTGACTAAAATAATCCAATGAATCTCTGATCGAAGCCTTACAAACCTCTAGTTCAAGGCTTCATATGGTATAGCTAAGGTCCTGATGAAGCTGAAGCAGTCGAGTCTTTAGTTCGGAGCTTCATATGGTTCGTAATATCTGCAGTTCGAGCTTTTGGGGATATTCGAAACTTATGTGAAATATCTTCTGAACTTTTGGGGATAATTTGAGGTGTTCGGAGCATTGAATCATATTTTTTAAGTCTTTTAGAGATGATCTGAACACTTGGGAACACCAGGTCTCAAGTTTGAAGCTTTGGGAACACTTAAACTTTATTCTGAACTTTAATTCTTTGATGAGAATTCCCGAGAACTTTTTAGTTTCATTTTGAATGTTGGATCACCAATTTGAGGCTTCAGAGACGTTTCGAAACACCAGTCAAACCATTGAGTCAATTATATGGATCATATAGAACCTTGAAACAATTTTGAACCTTTGACTCTCCACTTCAAAGCATCGGAACTGTCTCGAAACACCCCTCAAAGCTTCAGATAAAAGAGTTAAATTCTCAAGACCCTTTTAACTTCATACAGGACTTTAGATTTTAATGTCGAAGCTTCAGAGTGTCTCGAAACATGATCCACAGCTTTGGGTCGTCAGTTGGAGAGTTAGAAGAAAGCCTGATCTTCGTTGACCTCAAAGAACCTCACGTTGGAGATCTCGTAGAGTCTCTCAGCCAGCTGGCACGGGTAGGCGTCTTCAGGGTAGGTGCAGGTGAGGGACTCCTGGTTGAACACCGTCAGGTTCCCGCAGAAGAAGGAGAAGTGAGCGGTCTCGAGCAGCTGTAAGAGGAGGAGAGTGTTCTGTTATCTGGCGGAGCTGTGACACGTAACCTTATCTTATTTAACATCTAACCTGACCTAACCTGACCTGACCTAACCTAACCTGACCTGACCTGACCTAACCTAACCTGACCTAACTTGACCTGACATAACCTAACCTATCCTAACAAATTATTTTAACCTAACCTAACTCAACACGATGTGACGTAAACAAAGAACACTTGGGTCTGTCATCTAGATCAGCTGACGAGAGAGACAGGAATGTAAACAAACAACACGTGTTCTCTCAGCAACATGTCGTGACGTGTGGAGGAACGCGGAAATACAGAAGAGGTGACACGTGATTGGTGAAATACGGAATTATAACCCCTCTCCCCCCCTCCTCCTCCCCTCTAAAAAAGACAAAACAAAGGTACAATTGACAGGTTTTATGACACCACAAGGTCGAATTCCTTCCTAAATTGGGTGAGAAGACAACCAAGCCGACGCGTGAGGTCAAGAAAAACACCCAAATCATCGTTCGTATCCCAGTAAATAGCATAATTTTTTTTGTTACCTCTACGACAAATTACTACCCCCCCCCCTCACACCCCCCTCACACCCCCCCTCACACCCCCCCCCCCTCACACGACGCCCGGTGTAGTAGGCGTCAATCACTCTAGGCAGGCTAAACTCTTGGAGTGAAGTTTATCATCAGGTGACATACACTCTACTACTGTATGATCAAAAACACTAGAGTGCAAATTTCTCTAGAGTGTGTTTCACCATCAGACACCGTGCCTTCTAGAGCTCAACCCACTTAGAGAGGTTGACTCCTACTTCACTTGCAGGACACTAATGACTCTCCAGGAAGCCACTCTACAAGCCAGGTGGGGGTCGTGACGTCATAAGCGAGGGACATGTCATGAAATATTATCATTATTATTATCATTATTATTATTATTATTATTATTATTATTATTATTATTATTATTATTATTATTATTATTATTGTTGTTATTATTATTATTATTGGTGCCGTGTGTTTGTTATTCAACTTTATACAATCTGATTAATTAAAGGTCGTATTTATTTGAATTATAATTAATAACAGAGTTTACCCTGTTACCTGTGTGTAATAATAATAATAATTAGCGGTTTATTGAGAAAGTTCTGCATACAAAGACATGGGGTGAGTGGGTCGTTTAACATGGAGTGAGTGGGTCGTTTAACATGGGGTGAGTGGGTCGTTTAACATGGGGTGGGTGGGTCGTTTAACATGGTGTGGGTGGGTCGTTTAACATGGGGTGGGTGGGTCGTTTAACATGGGGTGAGTGGGTCGTTTAACATGGGGTGGGTGGGTCGTTTAACATGGGGTGGGTGGGTCGTTTATATGGGGTGGGTGGGTCGTGTAACATGGGGTGGGTGGGTCGTTTAACATGGGGTGAGTAGGTCGTTTAACAAAAGCTTTCATTACTGAAAGAAGAAGGAACATGAATTGAACATACAAATTATTATAGTTTACAGTTGATGGCCCGGGCCTGGACTGATCATGGAGACACCAGGTGGTGAGGTGTTCACGTGGTGTAGTAACTCGTCCTCGGGTGTTGATATGAAGGACCTCACGTGGTCATGGAGACACTGGGTGGTGTGGGGTGGTGTCACGGTACCTCACCCTCTGCTAGGTGGCGTTGTGTTATCTCGTAGTTAGGTGTAAAGCCGGCTCCCTGTTGTTCCCAGGGTGGACTGATTAACACCTCCTGGTCAGAGGATGGTTCCCAGGGGTGCTTATCTCACTGGTGGGTCACGGTTCTCACTGGTACTGTCTAGTGCTGAGTTCACTGGCTCAAACACTATTCATCACTGATCAACACTGCTCCCAAGTCTTTCCGAAACAAAATTGTCAATTTTTATTATGTTGATATCCCGGTGGTGAGGATGGGTCGGGGAGAGGGACTTAAGGAGTGGGCCGACATGGCCAAGGGAGGGGGGCGGAGCAGCGGCTGAATTGCTCTTGGCCCTACGGTGGTCAAGGGTGTGTGTGTGTGTGTGTAACAATACAGATAGATAGGTAGATAGTGTTTAGTATACAATACCTAACCTAACCTAACCAACCCCCCCCCCCCTCCATACATACCGCACCATACTCGTCGCTGATTGGCTGACAAATATGGAATATCCGACATCCACTCGTGACGTCAGCGTAGTACCCGAACACCCGACCTCGACAGGAGAAGAACGGCCTCTTGATCTCCTGACCTCCAAGGACCTCCAGGTACCCATCAGGAAGCTGATAGGCCATCCTGCACGAGGCGCTGACGGCGAGGAGGAGGAGGATGGAGAAGAGGAGCAGGATTGGTGGAGAAATGGTGGTGGTGGTGACCTTCATGTTGATGCTGTGAGGGAGAGAGTGAGAGAGATGGTGAGGGAGAGAAGTGAGGGAGATGGTGAGCGAGATGGTGAGAGAGATAGTGAGGGAGAGAGTGAGGGAGATGGTGAGGGAGAGAGTGAGGGAGAGAGTGAGGGAGATGGTGAGGGAGAGAGTGAGGGAGATGGTAAGGAAGATAGTGAGGGAGAGAGTGAGGGAGATGGTAAGGAAGATAGTGAGGGAGAGAGTGAGGGAGATGGTGGTCGTGAGATGGAGGTGTGAAAAAATTAAATAATGAAGAATTAACGTCCACACACACACACACACACACACACACACACACACACACACACACTTTATCCATTCCTCTTTCTCTCTCCTCTCGTCTCCTTCCTTCCTTCATCCCTCCCTACATCCCTTTATTCTTCTTATCTCCTCCCTTCTTCCTTCTCGTCCTGTTTCCCCTTCCCTTCTTCCTTTGTACCTCTGTTCCTTCCTCTCTCCCTTCCTTCTCCCTGCTTCCACTTCCCTCCTTCCTTCCCTCCCTCTCACCCAACTCCATCTTTCTCCCCTTCTCTCTCCTCTACCTTCCCTCCCTCCCTCCCTCCCTCCCTCCCTCCTTCCCTCCATTCCTTCCTCCCCCTACCCTCCCTCCCTTTCCAGCCCTACCCTCCCTTTCCAACCATACCCTCCCTTCCTCCACAAATACCACCACGGTTTAGGGTAGACCAGTAATTAACCCTACAGTAAGGTCTATGATGAAAGTCACCAAAGAAAACGTAAAAAAAAAGAAAACGAAAGATAGAAAACGGATCCCAGAAATAAGGAGAGGGGGTAACTATCATAAACACGAACGACACGACGCGCACACTTTAGACAAGGCCACAGGAGGGGGAGGGGGTAGGAGGGGAGGGGAATGGGGGTAGGAGGGGAAGGGGGGTAGGAGGGGAGGGGAAGGGGGGTAGGAGGGGGAGGGGAAGGGGATTGTCTCACCTCTTAATTATTTTTTTTTACCTACACCCTCACATCCTACCGCGTTCCTAGTTGACGTGAAGGGGGGAGGGGGAGGGGGAGGGGGAGAGGTAAAGGTCAGTATGCGCCCTGGGGAGAAGATGGGAGATGGGGGAGATTAGAGATGGGGAGGAGAGGGAGGTTGTTTTTTTTTGGGGGGGGGGAGAGATTGATGAGGGGGTTGAGGGGGATTGGGATAGGGGGGTGGAGGAGAGAGAGAGAGAGAGAGAGAGAGAGAGAGAGAGAGAAGAATAATGAAGGGAAAGAAGATGAGAAGAGAACAAATAATAAGAGAATAAAGGGAAAAGATTAGAACAGATGAGAGAGGGAGAAGATGAGAGGAGTAAACAAAATTAACACCACTCGTCAAGGCTGTAGTGAACCGTGCGGAGTGGGAGAGAGAGGGAGGGTGAGGGAAGGAAAGGGAAGAGGGGGGAAGGGAAGGGAAGGGAAGGGGGGAAAAGAGGGGGAGGGAAGGGAGAGAAGGGGGGGGGAGACAGATACTAGCCCCTTCACCTTGACATTTGAGTATGTTAAACCTTTACTATTGGTACGAGGTCGACCTTGAGCCTTTCACGGAGATAGATAGATAGATAGATAAAGATAGATAGATAGATAGATAAAGATAGATAGTGCCATGACCCAGCCACTGGTGACCTCAGTGACCTGTATAATAGTGAACAAGGTCATCTCTCCCTCGCTTGTTTTCCACTAATTAAATGATGCTTTGTGTTTGTCTGTGTGTGTGTGTGTTTGTGTGTGTGTCTGTTTGCGTGTGTGTGTGTGTGTTTGTCTGTGTGTGTGTGTGTGTGTGTGTGTGTGTGTTTGTCTGTGTGTGTGTGTGTGTGTTTGTGTGTTGCTCTTGTGTTTGTTGTTCTTGTGTGTGTGTGTGTGTTATTTTGTTGTGTTGGTGTGTTTGTTTATCCTTGTTTGTCTTTGTATGTTTGTTTTATCTGTATTTTAGTATGCTACTGTGTTTGTGTGTTTATGAGTACGTTTATGTATGTATGTATGTATGAATGTATTATGTATGTATGTATGTATGTACATCTCCATCATACACAAGACCATTTATACACATTAATACACAATTATGCTCCTGTACCGCTCTTGTTTACACCTTACACGAACGGCTCCTGGCTAGATCCGACTTGAGACGGATTTACGGCTCACAAACCTCACATCTTTATGTTTATGTTCCAAGACGTCATCGATATTACATCCTTGCTATATAACCTTGAATTAAATAGCTAAGACGATAATATAACCTGTAATTATATTTTGGACGATAATATAACCATTAATTATATAACTACGAGTCTAATATAACCTTTAATTATATAACTTGGACGATAATACAACCCCTAATTATATCTCAGCATTTAATCTCACATAATTACAAATATAACATGACTTTAATATAACCTTATATTAAATAATTACGCCTCCAAGTTATATAAATTATACGTCATTCTGCGCATATAATCGTGTTTAATTATTAGTATTAGTATTTTTATTATTATTATTATTATTATTATTATTATTATAGAAGACCGTAAGCTAATGTAGGCTATATAATTATAGGGAGGTAATTTTTGTCCCTATTATACCTTGGCATTATAGCTATTTAATTATATAATTTTTATATTGTATGACAGGTGTATGACAGGTAAGGAATTATAGTGAGGTTGGTTATTGATTACAGGTAAGGTAGATGGGTAGATAGGCACATGTGTAGACAGGTAGACAGAAGGACAGGTAAATGGGTAATCAGGTAGATGGGTA
The DNA here is from genome assembly GCA_958450375.1 of Homarus gammarus. Taxonomy (NCBI): domain Eukaryota; kingdom Metazoa; phylum Arthropoda; class Malacostraca; order Decapoda; family Nephropidae; genus Homarus; species Homarus gammarus. The sequence goes on along the minus strand of CAUDMG010003192.1, from coordinate 439,139 downwards.
GGTATGTAGACAGGTAGATGGGTAGGTATGTAGACAGGTAGATGGGTAGGTATGTAGACAGGTGAATGGGTAGATATGTGGACAGGTAGACAGGAGGGCAGTTAGACAGGTTGTGAGGTAGACAAGGAGTTAGGTTGATTAGTAAGTAAACCGGTTGAGAGAGAGAGAGAGAGAGAGAGAGAGAGAGAGAGAGAGAGAGAGAGAGAGACTAGGTCAACCATAATCATCTTCAAGGACGATTTCGCTTCGGATACGTGAACCGGATGACTGGTGGGTGAGTCGACACTTCGTTCTTCGTCACTACTTCGAAAGTTTGGATTTTTTTTTTTTTGCTTCGTTTTTGGGGTCTAATGATTCGATTTATTTAAAGATTATAATGAAGCATAATTTTTTTTTTTTTAAAGATTCATGAGTTTTGGTGATTCGGATTTTTGCTTCATATTAAAGTATCATTGGTTCGAAGCTTTGGATTTTGGGGTTCATATTAGGGTTCAAATAATAATGTGTAATGAACTATATATTTTCCATTATTGTGAATCACTTGTTCGTGTCTCAGAGAGTTACTTCGGATGAGCGTCTGTTACTCTGAACCAACGAGACGACACGGTGAATTATTTCGAACCGTTGTGAATCACTGTCTCGATGATTCACTTTATATAATATGTGAGAGAGAGAGAGAGAGAGAGAGAGAGAGAGAGAGAGAGATATACTTGGATTGGTATTTGACACTTCGTTGACATCTAAGACCACGATGATGATGATGATGATGATGATGGTGATGATGATGATGATGATGATGATGAGGATGATGATGAGGATGATGATGAGGATGATGAGGATGATGATGGTGATGATGAGGATGACAGGGCGGTAATCACCACAATGGGTCATAACACAGGTGGTTCACACAGGTGCTTATTAAGGTCACTACACCTGGCTGGGTCATCATCATGTTAAGTACCACCTGTTGACCTTCTGATGAGGGGGAGGAGGAGGAGGAGGAGGAGGAGATCATTGTATGTATGTATGTATGTATGTATGTATGTATGTACACACCACTACTATAGAAATTACAGCCAATATTAACTATTTCATCATTATTATTTTTATTATATTATTATTATTATTATTAGTAGTAGTAGTAGTAGTAGTAATGGGTCTAAATTGACAGCGTTAGACAGACAGACAGACAGACAACACTAACCTTGAAACAGACAGACAGACAACACTGACCTTCCCGAGTGAAGACCTTGGACACACTGAACCCAAGCACGACCACCACCACCTCTACTGTATATAACCCCTCCCCCTCCCAGGTATTTCCCAGGTAACCCGTCCATGCCCCCCCCCCCTTCCTCCCTCTGGCTACAACATACACCTGAAATACACACCTGTACTGGAACACACCTGTACTGAAACACACCTGTACTGAAACACACCTGTACTGAAACACACCTGTACTGGGTTCTCTATTATTGTTATTATTATTATTATTATTGTTATTAGTAGTAGTAGTAGTAGTAGTAGTAGTAGTAGTAGTAGTATTGTTATTATCACTAGTTAGATACGTTTTAGCATCACCAATTAAGTGAGAGAGAGAAAATTAACGTAGGAACTTTAGCGAACAGATATTTATGGTTTGAGAGTTGAATGAATTGGTTACCTGTGTCAGGGAGTACAGGTGTAAAGTCAATTAGGGAAGGTTGGTACATTAAGTCGTGATTGGTATCTTTTTTACACAGTGCTTTGGTCCTTGTGGATATTTAAGACTCCTGACCAGCCCTGACCGTCAAATAGGCCTGATGTTACCTGACCAGTTCCCCCTCACTCCCTCCTCCCCTTCCCCCCTTCCCCTCCCTCCCCTAGAGTGCTTCAGGGTGTATCTCGTAACCCTTTTCCTCCTGGTGGGGTTCCTCAGGGCACTTGATTCATTTTTAGGGCCTATTGTGTTTATCTTCGTCTCTGTCTGTCTGTTTGTCTGTCTGTCTCGGTTCCTGTCTTTATCTGTCTAGGGGTAGGGAACCAAGGGAAGTCAGGGGAGGGGAGGGGAGGGAAGGGCAGGGGAAACAGGGGAAAGTAGGGGAAAGCAGGGATTGGCAGAGGAGGGGAGAGCAAGGCAAGGGCAGGGCAGGGGAGGACAGGGTAGAGCAAGGCAGGGCAGGGCAAGGTACGGAAGGGGAGGGCAGGGTAGGGCAAGGGCGGGCATAGGATGACCACTAGACCCGAACCTAACCTAACCTAACCTGTTTAACAAGTCTTACAGCTTCCTCTTACACCTGCCATTTATTCTCACACACACCTGGTTGACCTTCGGCTGACCTTACTTACACCAGATGGCCATCACTTGACCTTCTGTGACGTCACTTACCCCCCCTCTCCCTCCCTCTCCCCCCACCCTTACACACACACACACACACACACACACACACACACACAAGGGTTGGATTAATAGGTTGAGATATAAAGAGATGTTTAGGAGATAGAGAGAGAGAGAGAGAGAGAGAGAGAGAGAGAGAGAGAGAGAGAGAGAGAGAGGTATTAATTTCCTTCTCCCTTCGTCTCACCTGACAACCTTATGAGGGGGAGAGGCAGGTGAAGGGTGGGGGGGATAAGCTGTGGTTAGTGTTCGATACTATATCCAGTAACCCGACACTAACCAGGGTGTTGGGGGGGGGTGAGGGGTGAAAGGGGGTGGGAGGTAGAGGAAGAAAGGAATGAGGTGGAAGGAGGACAAGAAGAGGTGGGAAGGAGGAGGGGAAGGAGGAGGGGAAGAAGGGGAAGAGGTAGGAGGGGGAACAGAGAATATAATGAACAAAGGAAAGTGTTGTTGCATATTAGAAGTTACTCAAAGACCCTGGCTACTTAAAGTACCTAAAAATTACCCTTAAAGACCCTAGCTAGTTAAATTACCAAAGACCTTAGCTATAGTTAGTAATCCGTGTCCACCTTAAGGCGTGTGTGTGTGTGTGTGTGAGTAGTGGAACTTCTTCAGAGATGTAAGTCACGTCTCCACACACTCTCTCTCTCTCTCTCTCTCTCTCTCTCTCTCTCTCTCTCTCTCTCTCTCTCTCTCTCTCTCTCTCTCTACTACAACAAGGTCACCACCATAATGACTCAGCTACCTGGATCATTATTACCATTACCGTATAAAATAATTTGACTTCCAATGATTTTTTTTTTCACTCATACTGGTTAATTGACTCACCTGTCTGGAAAGAGATGCTGGAACGTGACATATTTCCTTCTCACTCTCACGCTGCTAATTATTCTACCTGGATTAACCCTTTACCTGGAAGATCAAGGTGTTGTACTTGGTTAGGTTAGGTTTGGTTAGGTTAGGTTAGGTTAGGTTGTTATGGGGTAAAGTATTGTATGTCTTCAAAGTCTCTCCGGGGGTGAATATAACTCCTGGGACTCTGCTGGGACTCTTGGGACTGTACTGGGACTCTTGGGACTGTACTGGGACTCTTGGGACGCTACTGGGGCTCTTGGGACTCTACTGGAACTCTTGGGATTCTGATGGAACTCTTGGGACTCTATTGGGACTCTGATGGAACTCTTGGGACTCTGCTGGGACTCTGATGGAACTCTTGGGACTCTGATGGGACTCTTGGGATTATGCTGGGACTCTGCTGGGACTCTGATGGAACTCTTGGGACTCTGATGGAACTCTTGGGACTCTGCTGGGACTCTGATGGAACTCTTGGGACTCTGCTGGGACTCTTGGGATTATGCTGGGACTCTTGGGACTCTTGTGACTCTAATAGGACTCTGCTGGGACTCTTGAAACTCTGCTGGGACTCTGCTGGGACTCTGCTGGGACTCTTATCCACCCCGGGAGAGGCTGACACCGCTGACAAATGACTGACAGTGTTGTAATATTGACCACCGTCAGCCTTAATGCTTCTACCTGAAAGAGAGAGAGAGAGAGAGAGAGAGAGAGAGAGAGAGAGAGAGAGAGAGAGAGAGAGAGAGAGAGAGAGTACTTTTACCTTTTATCTAATTCTCTTCACATATTTGGGTACGTGTGTGTGTGTGTGTGTGTGTGTGTGTGTGTGTGTGTGTGTGTGTGTGTGTGTGTGTGTGTGTGTGTGTGTGTCTTCCCGAGTCATACAACACATGCACCTCTCGGACTATCATACAGGTATCCATGTGTTCATACGTAGAGATTGGTGAAGTGGATGGGGGGAGTGGTGAGGGGGGGAGGGGTGAGGGGTGAGGGGGGAGGGGTGAGGGGGAGGGGAGGGGGAGAGCGAAAGGAGGAATATATTATTTATAGTAGAGTACATGCCTCTCTCTCTCTCTCTCTCTCTCTCTCTCTCTCTCTCTCTCTCTCTCTTCTCATTCACCACCACCAAACATCAACCACAATCACCACTACTACTACCATCACCCACCATCATCCACAACCACCACCACTATAACAACCATTACCACCACCATTATCACTACTACTTACACAATCACCAACACTCCCCCCCCCTCCCCCCTCCCCCTCTTCCCCCCCTGCACAACCTTTTTATACTTTCACTCAGTACCCGCTCCCCCCCCTACCCCCAACCCCTCTCCCCCTTACCCCCTCACCCTCCCCCTTACCCCCCCTCTCGATAAAAGAACAAAAGTGTTTAATCCTTTTTAGGGAAGAGTGAAGAAGAGGTAGGAGGAGGAGGAGGAGGAGGTACTGAAGAATCCCCTCTCTGTGATTATCCCAAGACCGCCAGGGTGAGAGAGGGAGATGTCCAGAACATGCTAGACTCTCTCTCTCTCTCTCTCTCTCTCTCTCTCTCTCTCTCTCTCTCTCTCTCTCTCTCTCTCTCTCTCTTTTTCTCTCAAGAAGACACATAACTGTAGATAGATAGATAGATAGATTCTATAACTCTGGAATGTTAGACGTACAGTATCTTGTTCCCATACCTCTACCTGTGTACCTGCATACCTGTATACCTGTACCTGTGTACCTGTACCTGTATACCTGTACCTGTGTACCTGTACCTGTATACCTGTACATGTGTACCTGTACCTGTGTACCTGTACAGGTGTACCTGTGCACCTGTATACCTGTACCTGTATACCTCTATACCTGTACCTGTGTACCTGTACCTGTATACCTGTACCTGTGTACCTGTACCTGTATACCTGTACATGTGTACCTGTACCTGTGTACCTGTGCACCTGTATACCTGTACCTGTATACCTGTACCTGTTTCTGTACCTCCACGAACCTGTCACGACGGTGGAATTACTGTACCTGTAGTTTATACTTGAATGGTGATATTAACACACACACACACACACACACACACACACACACACACACAGCGCACCCCTCACCCACATAACACAACACCTCCCTCCACATACACCCACACTTCCCCCCATACACCCCACACACACCCCCACACCCCCCCACACACCTCTACCCCCTCACATAACACAACACCTCCCTCCACATACACCCACACTTCCCCCCATACACCCCACACACACCCCCACACCCCCCCCACACACCCCCCACACACCTCTACCCCCTCACATAACACACCCGTCCACCTTCAATAACTATTTTTTATTCATTAGTAAATTTCATCAGAGGCGACGTGACCTCCGGGGTCAAAGGTCACACACGGCCCCCTCCCCCCCACCCCCGGGCCATCAGGGTAAAGAAAACGGGGTGCTGGTCCTCCTCCTCCTCCTCCTCTAAGTGAAAGGATGGGCAACACTTTCTAATTTGAGAGGGGGAAACTTGCCTATTTATCTTATGCATTTACTCACTGTTACTCGTTCTTTGTGTTTCTCATTGACTCACCTGTTGATTCACACTGTTGACTCATCCATTGACTCACCTGTTGATTCACACTGTTGACTCATCCATTGACTCACCTTTTGACTCATACCATTAATTGACTCACCTGGTCTCTTACTTCTACACATACTATTACCTATTTCTCACATTACCTCTACCATTACCATTAACTCACTTTCTACCATCACCATCCCTACCATAGCATCTTCTTCCATTTCCATTATGGTGATGGATGAGTTGATGGGTGACGTCATACAGGTGAGAAGGATTGATTGGGAGTTGACGAGAGCAAACACCTGTTGGTAGTTAATCAATCTGTCTATTTTTCTAGTCATTAGCAGTTTGATGGTAATTATGCAGGTACAGACACAACAGGTATAGGTATAGACAGGTACAGGTACAGATTTAGACAGGTGCAGGTACAGGTACAGACAGGTACAGGTATAGACAGGTACAGGTATAGACAGGTACAGGTGTAGACAGGTACAGGTATAGACAGGTATAGGTATAGACAGGTACAGGTATAGACAGGTACAGGTGTAGACAGGTACAGGTATAGACAGGTACAGGTATAGACAGGTACAGGTATAGACAGGTACAGGTATAGACAGGTACAGGTATAGACAGGTATAGGTATAGACAGGTACAGGTATAGACAGGTACAGGTGTAGACAGGTACAGGTATAGACAGGTACAGGTATAGACAGGTACAGGTATAGACAGGTACAGGTAAACACATATCTGTCAACTTTCTAATGAGGTCAAGTCCTAAATCCTTTCTAATACCTTGATTACTAGACTACTACTACTACTACTACTACTACTACTACTACTACTACTACTACTACGTCGTCATTCATTTACTACACGGCAGACTGACCTCAGTAATTTCATTCAATCTCGTGTTTTGTTTATGACTGTCAGTGTGATGTCTCCTACCTGTTCATTGTTTACAAACACAACTGAGCCTTATGAATGAACCTCTGTGTGTGTGTTTGTGTAAGTGAGTGTTGGTTATTGTATTTGTGTGTGTTTGTGACTCTCTCTCTCTCTCTCTCTCTCTCTCTCTCTCTCTCTCTCTCTCTCTCACATAAGCAACAACGATTTAACACACTCATCCAGGTCCCCGCTCCTCCCCCTCCCTCCCTCCCTCACCCCCTCCCTCACCCCCCCTCCCTCACCCCCCTCCCTCACCCCCTCCCTCACCCCCTTCCCTCACCCCCCCTCCCTCACCCCCTCCCTCACCCCCCCTCCCTCACCCCCCTCCCTCACCCCCCCTCCCTCACCCCCCCTCCCTCACCCCCCTTCCCTCAGGCCTAGAGAGAAAGGTTCACTGTCCTTGGTGAATCTTATGTTGAAAGACCACCTTATTCCTCCCCTTCTCTCTCTCTCTCTCTCTCTCTCTCTTTCTCTCTCTCTTTTTTCTCTCTCTCTCTTTAGTCTTTTTCATTCTGTCCCTCTGTTTACCTTTTACTCACTTCTCTTTGTCTCCTTTCATTCTCTGTGTATGTTATCCCCCCCTCCCCCCCCCCCCCGTTTGTGCTTCTTGCTGTTTGTCTGTCTGTCTTTCTCATTCGTTCCTACTGTTGTGTTATTCCTCTCTCTCTCTCTCTCTCTCTCTCTCTCTCTCTCTCTCTCTCTCTCTCTCTCTCTCCCTCCATTTTTCTTCTCATTTCGCTTATAACATCATCATCATCATCATCGTCATCATCATCATCATCATCATCATCATCGTCATCATCATCCATCATCATCGTCATCATCATCATCATCATCATCATCATTTATATGTGGTTGTTTCCTCATGTCTTACTGCTGTTGTCGTTTGCTTACTCTGGTCGTTCTTATCTGTAGTGTCGTAAGCCTGTAACAGGACTCCCCAGAGGCCCGCTGTTGTGTGTCATAAGCTTGGTGTTGATAACGTAGAAAGGAAGAAAGTTATGATGAATGAAGGAAAATGGAGACTCGTGTATGGTTGAAGGGTAAACTATTGTATCCTCTCTAAAAATATTGTACACGGTTGATTTTGTTTTTGTGAGTTCTTAGTCTTTATATATGAGAGTGTACAGTAGTATTCAATAACTGATGCACATAGATCATCCAAGTGAGGTAAAAATACCGAATTTTACAGGTGAAAGTTTTTTATTGCATAAGGATAATATATTAAGAGAGTTGTCATGGTGGTCCGCCTCGTCAGTGTGTTACCCGGCCACTGGTCTACTTCCTCTCTTCGGGGATCTTGCCGAAGTCAGCGTTGGAGGAGTCGAAGAGGGTCTCAGCCTGGTCACAGGGGAAGGCCTCCTGGGGGTGGGAGCAGGTGAGGGACTCCTGGCTGAACACCGTCTGGTTCCCGCAGAAGAAGGAGAACTGGGCGGTCTCCACGATCTCCCCGAGGTCGTCAGAGATGGGCAGGCAGACGTGGAACACCCGGCAGTCGGTGGGCACGTCGGCGTAGTAGCCGTAGGCGCGGCCGGCGCAGTCGAAGTTCTGGACAGGTTGTGCGCCGAGGACCTCCAGGAAACCGTCAGAGAACTGGTAGGCGGACTGGGCGGTGGCAACAGTGGCGAGGCACAAGAGGGCGGCGACGACCTTCATGATGCTGTCTGAGGGAGGAGAGAGGTTATCCTTGTTAACACCAAGACACATAACAAGTGTCCCAACAGTGTCTCTGCCACCACCACCGATCATAAACAATGCTCTTAACACATGAGACAGATATCACGCCTTGTACAGCACCTCGGCGCATCCATCACTATGTCGCTGCTTAAGAGAACCTGTTAAGTCAGCTCTCACATCTCGAGTTGGACGGTGGCAACGTTGGTACCTTCGAGAACTTGGACGTAACTCTGTGTTTGGGGTCACTTTGTTATTGTGTGAGTTTTGACGTCATCACGAACCCTCTGAGACTGTTCTTACACACACACACACACACACGCACACGCACACGCACACACACGCCTCTCTCTGTCTGCCTGTAAGTTACTTTTACTTCTCTTATGTGTGTCTCCGTGTTAACACCTTTGAAGAAGCGAACAGTGTGTCCTTCTGGCTGGTCCTCTCTCTCTCTCTCTCTCTCTCTGTCTGTCTGGTGTAGACATGTGTCCCGTATATTGTTGCCTGATGATAAGTTATACCTTCAAATACACTTCAAGGATGAGGGTGACTTATTCAAGGGTCAGCTCAAGATAATATATTCAACATGACGACTGTCAGCTGTTTCACGACTCAGACTTCGTGTAAACAGACAGTAAACAAGGAGTGAACTAACACTACATAGGGAAGACCTCTTATACTACTGGCCAGATAAACAATAAACAAACACTTCCTTCACATTCACTACACGTCGGAGAGACCCTTCTCTCTCACTGACAGATGACGAAGTGTTGGAGTGATGGGGTTATCTCTCCCTCTCTCTCTCTCTCTCTCTCTCTCTCTCTCTTTTCTCCCTCTCTCTCATTTTCACCCTCTTTCTCTCTCTTTTACTCTCTCATTCTTCTCTCTCACAATCATTCGTACTATTTTATTACGGTGGTTTTGTTGTACTCTCTCTCTCTCTCTCTCTCTCTCCCATCCATACTCACTGTGATGGTGATAGTCGTGGTAGTAGTTCCTATGGTGGTACCTGAAGAAGGACTGGAGATAGTGTCTGAGGCTCCCAAGGTCTTATATACCCTGCCTCTACACCCCCCCCCCTACACCCCCCTACACCCTATACACCCTTACACCTTAATTAGGCAAAGCCATGTATGGTGATCCCTTCTACTGAGTTTCCAAAGACCTGGGGGAGACCAACCATATAGTGTCTCAGAAAAATGTATACACACTCCCTATCTAATTAGTGTGGTGTTCCATGATATAATGTGTATACAATTTTCTGAGACTGAGTTATTTTTTAAGAGGGCTTGTGTCTCTATACTGTTACTTGTCCTTCGTGTGTTGGTTGAGAGGAGTCGATGGTCGGGAGGAAGATGGTCGGGAGGAAGATGGTTGGGAGGAAGATGTTTGGGAGGAAGATGTTTGGGAGGAAGATGATTGGGAGGAAGATGTTTGGGAGGAAGATAAGTGATTATATTTTTCAGTCTCGTGGGGAAACGTTGATTTTGTGTGTGCGTGGTGTGTGTAGGGGGTGTGGTGTGTGTAGGGGGTGTGGTGTGTGTAGGGGGTGTGGTGTGTGTAGGGGGTGTGATGTGTGTAGGGGGTGTGGTGTGTGTAGGGGGTGTGGTGTGTGTAGGGGGTGTGGTGTGTGTAGGGGGTGTGGTGTGTGTAGGGGGTGTGGTGTGGTGTAGGGGGTGTGGTGTGTGTAGGGGGTGTGATGTGTGTAGGGGGGTGTGGTGTGTGTAGGGGGTGTGGTGTGTGTAGGGGGTGTGGTGTGTGTAGGGGGTGTGGTGTGTGTAGGGGGTGTGATGTGTGTAGGGGGTGTGGTGTGTGTAGGGGGTGTGGTGTGTGTAGGGGGTGTGGTGTGTGTAGGGGGTGTGGTGTGTGTAGGGGGTGTGGTGTGTGTAGGGGGTGTGATGTGTGTAAGGGGTGTGGTGTGTGTAGGGGGTGTGGTGTGTGTAGGGGGTGTGATGTGTGTAGGGGGTGTGATGTGTGTAGGGGGTGTGGTGTGTGTAGGGGGTGTGGTGTGTGTAGGGGGTGTGATGTGTGTAGGGGGTGTGGTGTGTGTAGGGGGTGTGGTGTGTGTAGGGGGTGTGGTGTGTGTAGGGGGTGTGGTGTGTGTAGGGGGTGTGGTGTGTGTAGGGGGTGTGGTGTGTGTAGGGGAGCAGTGTGTTAGTGTGTTTGTATCAGTTTCCAAGGATAGATTTCACACACACACACTAAGTCGATTCCTCCACCCACTGTATTTTCCACCCACTATACTTTCCACCCATTTTATTCCTCCACCCACTATGTATTCCACCCTCTGTATTCAAGACTTTCACTAGAGATTTCTGTGTGTGAAGTATTTTACATTACAAGGTCCAAGGGGAATGTTTAATTGCTAGTTTTAATATGTGTGCAATCTGCTGAGGACCATTTATGTTAATGATGTGTTGCAGAAAATGATTTGTGTTGTGAGTGCAATTTGCAATATTCTGGGAAATATATGTTTACATGTTGAGGTAGGTGTGGGATTTTGTTTTGTTTTCTGTATGTATGTATGTATGTAAGTATGTATGCATGTATGTATGTATGTATGTATGTATGTATGTATGTATGTATGTACGTTTTCTTTGATATATTTGTTTATTGAGGCTGATCAGATGATAGAGATTCACACTGGTCTATAAACACCTTAATTAACATCACCTGGGCGTCTACGTACAGGTATTTAAGGCCATAGATAAGATAAGAGAAGGCAGGTCCATCAGGTGTTAGTGATAAGGAGGGAAAGGTGTGGGAATATTAGGTGGTGGTGATGGTGATGGTGATGGTGGTGGTGGTGATGTGCCCTCCTTACCTGGTCCTCCTCTTACCTGTTCATCGTCACCTGTCACCTGTCCTCGTCACCTGTTACCCTCACCTGTTCCTACTCACCGCCCCCCCCCCCCCTCCTAAATCTTCTCCGGCAACCATCTCAATTTTGTCTCACTTCAGAAGCCCGTTGAGTGACCTTCGTGGTTTGATAAGGTTCCCCCTCCCTCCCACTCTCTCAACCCCTCACCCCCTCCCCCTAATTCTCTCACCTCTGCTCGGTTATTGTCTAGTTTCCTTGATCTGGTAAAAAGAAGAAGAGGGAGGGTGGGGAGGGGGGGAGGGAGAGAGGGAGGGAGAGAAGAAGAGGTAGGGGGGAGGAAGGAAGGGAGGAGGGAGGGGGGAGGGAGGGGGAGGCAAAAGTTAATGAGTTTGAGGGTTAGGTTAGGTTAGGTCAAGTAAGGTTAGCATTATGGTAGGTTAAGGTTATAATCATATTAAGTTAAATTAGGTTAAGTGAGGTTATATTAGCATTATGGTGATCAATCTTCAGGTGAAATAAGGTGGAATGTCTTATCTTCAGGTGATTCATCTATTACCTTAACTACTTCTGTTGTTAATCACCTCATGACGTGTTTACTGAAGGTTGTTGATATAAGCTTGTTCCCACGGTGACAATGGTGGCGTCAACCCCGTTATATACCCTCACCTTCTTCACCTTTAACCTCATTATATATGACCTTACGGACCTCATGTTGTTATAGAGGGGTTGGGGACGTACCTATAGTGTGTGTGTGTGTGTGTGTGTGTGTGTGTGTGTGTGTGTGTGTGTGTGTGTGTGTGTGTGAGTGTGAGAGGTATATGGTGGATGGCTTGCTTGATCTTCTTAAACAATTCCCTCACTTTTCTCCACACTTTAAGCATATACCAACGTAGGAGAGAGAGATAAGGAGGAAGGTGAGAGAGAGGTGAGAAGGAGGAGAGGGAGAGGTGAGGAGGAGGAGAGGGAGAGGTGAGGAGGAGGAGAGAAGGGGTGAGGAGGAGGAGAGGGAGAGGTGAGGAGGAGGAGAGAAGGGGTGAGGAGGAAAGTGGACAGTGAAAGTAAGAATTTTTTTCAACTGGCTTTATAAAGACTATTGGCTAATGAAGTCTGGGATACTACCTGTGGAAGGTTTGTTTATGTGGGGTCATGCGTGAAGGAAGGAGGGAGGAAGGGTCAGGCGGGGACGGGAGGGACGGGACGGGAGGAAGAGAGAGGGAAAGACGGAGAAGGACGGAGGGATGTATAGGAGGTAGATGGAAGGAAGGAGACGCAGATGGGGGGAGAAGGAGGTAAGGAGGGACGTGAAGGAAAGAAGGAAGGAAGAGTAGTGGAGAGAATCAGTAATGGAGGGAAGGGAAGGAGGGAGGGAAGGAGAATGTTACTTCAGGTTCTTAGTAAGCAGAAAGGTGGCTCGATTAGCTGTGTATAATGAATCACACACACACACACACACACACACACACACACACACACACACACACACACGAACAGACAGGGATTAAATACCAATTCGTGGCTGCTATAAAAGTCATATTTTTTTTTCGAAGAGAATGGTGAACAGGTTATGAACAAGGTATACATCTAGTATTGCCTAGTGGTAGTAAACAAGGGTCACGGTTGGTCCCTCACGCCCCTCACGCCCCTCACGCCCACCTAGGAGCCACCGAGTGAGAGTAACCTAGTATTATTGTACCAATATATCAACGTCAATAATACTCATTTGTTTGTTTTTTCTTATCTGTTGTTGTTGTGATTTTTATCGATGTGCGTGAGTGAGAGGATACCATGGCGGTGTTTGATGGGGGTGGTGGTGGTGGTGGTGGTGGTGGTGGTGGTGGTGTTGATGGTGGTGGTGGTGGTGTTGATGGGTGGTGGTGGTGGTGGCGGTGTTGATGGTGGTGGTGGTGGTGGTGGTGGTGGTGGTGGTGGTGTTGTGTCGTGTTGGTGATGCTGGTCAGTTTGTGTTTTAGTGAAATTGATCTTAAAAGGGTAAAATTAATGTATTATTGGAGTAGTAGTAGTAGTAGTAGTAGTAGTAGTAGTAGTAGTAACTCACATTTCATGGTAAACTAAGCGATAGTGTAGGGTAGAGTGTCCTGGTTACCATCTGAAAGACACAAGGCCGCTCAAATGTTTCCGTCGGAGCTAAGACATTAACACACTGGCTCACTCACCGTCATCCTGAGCCATTAGTGGTCAGGAGGAGACCACAGGTGATCTTGAGGCAGGTTAATGACTCTTTGTCTCACCTGTGTGGCTCCTGACCATATTGTTAGGGGAGGATTGGTGTTGCACCGTAGTGAGGGAGAGAGAAACATGGAACTTCAGCTTTTGATAATATAAAACTTTACTAAACTCTAGTGGGTATTATACAGCATGGTAGGGGTCGGGGTCCAGACGTCTTACAAGTTGTCTTCGGGGATCTTGCCGAAGTCAGCGTTGGAGAGGTCGTAGAGGGTCTCAGCCTGGTCACAGGGGAAGGCCTCCTGGGGGTGGGAGCAGGTGAGGGACTCCTGGCTGAACACCGTCTGGTTCCCGCAGAAGAAGGAGAACTGGGCGGTCTCCACGATCTCCCCGAGGTCGTCAGAGATGGGCAGGCAGACGTGGAACACCCGGCAGTCGGTGGCCACGTCGGCGTAGTAGCCGTAGGCGCGGCCGGTGCAGTCGAAGTTCTGTGCGGGTTCTGCGCCGAGGATCTCAAGGTATCCGTCGGAGAACTGGTAGGCCATCCTGGCGGAGGCGAGAGTGGCGAGGCACAAGAGGGCGGCGACGACCTTCATGATGTTGTCTGAGGGAGGAGAGAACAAACATTAGGCAAACACTTGAGGCAGAAGATAGACATTGGCTCCTCACATCACTGGTCAGGAACACCACGGTGATAATTACCTCTCACTTCCTAGTACCTCCCTCCCTCACACCACATCCCCAACACACAGTACCTCCCTCACACCACATCCCCAACACACAGTACCTCCCTCACACCACATCCCCAACACACAGTACCTCCCTCACACTACCCCACCTCCCTCCCTCACACCAAGCAGCGTGTGAGGGAGGGAGAGAGAGGGAGAGGGCAGGAACTACTCACTGTTCTATCGTCCAGGATGAACTGACGATGATCAAAGGTCGTCCCCCACCTTATATACCTACTGCTGGGGTGTCCTCGCCCTCCTCCCTCCTTCCCATCTTCCCTCCTCTTCCTCTCTCCCATTTTCCTTCATCTTGCTCCTCCTCCTCCCCTTCTGACCATCTTCCTCCTCATCCTCTCTCCTTCGAATCTTCCCTCCTCCTCCTCCTCCTCCTCTTCCCCTTCCTTCTCTTCCTCATTACACTGCATACCTTCCCCTTAACACCATCCCTTCCACCATCACTACCCCATCACCCATCATCCTCCTCCCCATTACCACCACCCCATCACCATCACCCATCATCCTCCATCCCCCATCACCAACACCACCCCCCCCCTCACCATCACCACCACCCATCACCCGTCACCCAGAGTCTCCCCCCCCCCCCGTCGTCATCCACCATTACCCCATCAACCTACCCATCACCACCCCATCACCACCCCATCATTATCATCCCATCTCGTGGTCTCGCTCAGCAATCATATCTCAAGGTCAACAACACACCTGGTTACCCGTAGCTTATGTTAGTTTCCGGTCACAAGTGGTGCATCTCCCCCTCTCTCTCTCTCTCTCTCTCTCTCTCTCTCTCTCTCTCTCTCTCTCTCTCTCTCTCTCTCTCTCAATATGACATTCGTGTATAATCGTGAGAGACTTTGAAGCCGAACCTGAATCCAACTTTTGATCCGTACCTCTAACCGAATCTTCATACCACATACGAATCTATTTCTTAAAGCGAATCCGAGTCAGCACTTGAATCGATAGATAGATAGATAGATAGATGGCATTAGGTATACCACATACACCTTGTTAATTAGCTAAGAGAAGGTGTTCCTCTACCTGTTGGCTGGACATTAAAACAGTAATGACCAGGACAGGACAATTTGGTCTTACTCTCACCTGGGTGTTTTGTCCGATGTTTGTACGATAACACACACACACACACACACACACACACACACACACACACACACACATCCTTGACTCTAACAAGCGAGGGGGTCATTCAGAGTGATTTACATAGTTGTCTCGTAATTAAAGTGTCCCTAATGACTAGTTTGAGTATGATTAAACACTATTGTGGCTCGACCTTTATTATGATACAGGTAAATACAGATAAGTTACAGGTACAGTTACAGTCTGGTGTGAGTGTCTTGTCTCTCTCTCTCTCTCTCTCTCTCTCTCTCTCTCCTTGACACGGGTAAAACACACGATAAAGAGAGAATAAAGATAATATTGAAGAATAAATAGAAATAGTGAGGACAAGTGAAAGTTTTCATATTGAATGAGGTGTTCTCTCTCTCTCTCTCTCTCTCTCTCTCTCTCTCTCTCTCTCTCTCTCTCTCTCTGTCTGTCTTTGTCGTTTATCTCTCTCTCTTCCCCTCTCTATCCCCTCTCTGTCTCTCTGTCTCAATATCTTTCTGTCTGTCTATGTCTGTCCATCTCTGTCTGTCTCTTTCTCTCTCCTTTACCTTAAGTCCTTGTCCTCAAAAGTTTAAACCATCGACGAAAATATTAAGCCAAAAAAACAACGAACATTTTCAAATTTACGAATTTTTCAACGGTCGTCAACGGTTTTTAACGGTTTTAACGGTCGTTGGGGAGATTATAGTGTTAAGTCCCCAAAAGGAAGGGTGATTATATGACGTACAATGATTGTTGACTTGGCCCATGGTTGATTTGAGAGAGAGAGAGAGAGAGAGAGAGAGAGAGAGAGAGAATGGGTCAAAGAGAGTGAGATAGAGAGAGAGATAATCCTCCTCCTCCTCTTTCCTCTATATAAACGTCTCTCAGGAAATATACAACAGTTGTATGATGTATTTAATTCAGTAACTTTATAAAATACATTGAGGTAACTAAGGAGTCATTTTCAACACCTTCAATGAACATGAGAGATAATGAGTCACTTTGTTCATGTTCCGTTCATCTTTTGTTCATACGATGATTGTACTAACATCAGATTTTATTCATCTTTTGCAATTTTGTAATTTTTATGGTATTATTGATAACATAAACACACTGTATTAATTTCTTCGTTTGTGATTCAGTGCTGTATCGATCCCGGGGCCTCGTGGGGACCAATTGAGTATAATAACCACTACACCAGCACCTTCACATATACTTTGTGTCTCGTGGCTGGGTTAGGTTACGTTAGGTTAGGTTAGGTTAGGTTAGTGTTTGGGAATTTCTCCGTAAAAGCGCTGAAATGAAGAGAGGTTGTTCGTGAATTTGCTGATGTAGCGCCGCGACTCCGTCAACCAGGAGGCACACGGCGCC
>CAUDMG010003192.1:412500-415000 GCA_958450375.1 Homarus gammarus | reverse complement strand
GGAACATCCTGCCTCACGGGTCACAGGAACACTTCCAGGGACCAGCAACTTTCTCTGCCTGTCTCTTCCGTCATCTCTCTCTGTCACTTTCCTGTTGTCTCTCTCTCTCTCTCTCTCTCGTCACTTTCTCTCTCTCTTCTCTCGTCTCTCCGTGTGTCTCTCAGTCTCAACCTCTATCTCTCTCGTCACAACAGCTACCGAGGACCATAACCCAACCAGCTATTGTAGTCAGCCATAGTCAGCCATCGTCAGCCATCGTCAGCCATCGTCAGCCATCGTCAGCTCACGTCAGGAGAGGATGCACGTGAAAGTACCCATCCAGTTGTTGTTGTTGTTATTGTTACTGCTGAAGTGTGTTTTGAGGTCTCGCTGCTCTGTCAATGTCTGCTGTGTCACTGTCTGCTCTGCCAATGTGTGCTGTGTCACTGTCTGCTGTGTCACTGTCTTCTGTGTCACTGTCTGCTGTGTCACTGTCTGTCTCTGTTGCTGTGTCGAGGTATCGCTGTTGTGTCACTGTCTCCTGTGTATTACTGTGAAGTCATTATCACAACAGTATATACCTGACGTACACACACACACACACACACACACACACACACACACACACACGTTAAAAGTCTCATATTACTGTCAATTTTCATTCTTAGGGTGCAGTCATATATGTAGTCTCACTGTCATTAGAGTCACTTGTTTATATAATATTCAGGTGTGTGTAAATGACCAGTTAATAGGACAGGTAAGTCAGGTGTTTATCAGGTAATTGTAAGTCACATATGTAAGGGATTTGGTGATTTTTACGGGATATGTTGTCATATGTTGATTGGACAGGTGTGTGGAGGCAATCAGGTGAATAGTTAAGGGGCCAATCAGGTGTGTGGTTAAGGGTTGAGCCAATCAGGTGCGTGGTTGAGGGTGGGGCCAATCAGGTACGTGGTTAAGGGTGGGTCCAATCAGGTGCGTGGTTAAGGGTGGGACCAATCAGGTGCGTGGTTAAGGTTGGGGCCAATCAGGTGCGTGGTTAAGGGTGGGACCAATCAGGTGCGTGGAATAGGTGGTTAAGTGAACAATCAGGTGCATGGAAATGATTGAGTGGCCAGTCAGGTGCAGGAAACGGGAAGTTAAATGGCCAATCAGGAATTCAGGAAAGGATAACTAGAAAGTAATCAGATAATAGTAATACGCATAAAAAGCCAATCAGGCACAGTATAACAGTAGCAGCCAATCAGATAAGGAGGTTGACGTAAAATAGCCAATGAGGTTCAAAGAAAGACAAAAAATGGTCAATCAGGTGCGCAGATGAGGTCATAAACCAATCAGATCCGGAGAGAGAGAGAGAGAGAGAGAGAGAGAGAGAGAGAGAGAGAGAGAGAGAGAGGTTATGGTCACAGGTCACAGGTCGTAGTTACAGGTCACTCAGGTAGACAGGCTGTAGTCACAGGTCACAGGTCGTGGTTACAGGTCACTCAGGTAGACAGGTTGTAGTCACAGGTCACAGGTCACTCGGATAGGCAGGTAGCGGTGAGAGGACGGCAGGTCTCTCTAGTAGGCAGGTCACACAGGTAGACAGGTTGTAGTCGCAGGTCGTGGTTACAGGTCACTCAAGTAGACAGGTTGTAGTCACAGGTCACTCGGGTAGGCAGTGAGAGGACGGCAGGTCTCTCTAGTAGGCAGGTCACACAGGTAGACAAGGTTGTAGTCGCAGATCGTGGTTACAGGTCACTCAGGTAGGGAGGCAGGTTACAGGTACTCACTCTGGCGAAGGATGGAGCAAGTGTGGTATCCGGAGAGGCTTGTGAGGACCTTATATACCTCTCACCTGCCACTCCTCACCTGTGACGACACCTCTCACCTCACCTCCCTTACCTCACCTAGTGTACCCCTCACCTAGTGTACCCCTCACCTAGTGTACCCCTCACCTAGTGTACCTCTCACCTAGTGTACCTCTCACCTAGTGTACCCCTCACCTAGTGTACCCCTCACCTAGTGTACCCCTCACCTAGTGTACCCCTCACTTAGTGTACCTCTCACCTAGTGTACCCCTCACCTAGTGTACCCCTCACCTAGTGTACCCCTCACCTAGTGTACCCCTCACCTAGTGTACCCCTCACCTAGTGTACCCCTCACCTAGTGTACCCCTCACCTAGTGTACCCCTCACCTAGTGTACCTCTCACCTAGTGTACCCCTCACCTAGTGTACCCCTCACCTAGTGTACCCCTCACCTAGTGTACCTCACCTAGTGTACCTCTCACCTAGTGTACCCCTCACCTAGTGTACCCCTCACCTAGTGTACCTCTCACCTAGTGTACCCCTCACCTAGTGTACCCCTCACCTAGTGTACCCCTCACCTAGTGTACCCCTCACCTAGTGTACCCCTCACCTAGTGTACCTCTCACCTAGTGTACCCCTCACCTAGTGTACTCCTCACCTAGTGTACCCCTCACCTAGTGTACCTCTCACCTCCCTACCTTTGCCTCACCTTATCTCACCTCTCATCACTCC
>CAUDMG010003192.1:390000-405000 GCA_958450375.1 Homarus gammarus | reverse complement strand
ATCTAACCCTCTCTCATATATCTCTGGTTTATGTTACCTGGAACCTCTACCTGTACTTGTGATTATACCTTTATCTACCTGTATCTACCTGTATCTACCTACCTACCTACCTACCTACCTACCTACCTACCTGCCTACCTGCCTGCCTACCTACCTACCTGCCTTTACTTATCACCCTCTCTCAACACCCAAGGTAATTATTCACGATTTTCTTTTTCTTCCTTCTTATTATTTTCCTTCTTCCTTATTCATCACCATTTCCTCCTTAATTCCTCTTTATCATTCACTCTTTCTTGTTGCTTCTATAATTACTGATCCATTTTCCTTAACCTTGTAATTTATCATAATTTCTTCCTTCTTCTTTTTTTCCCTCGAATACGGAAACAGGGAGGGAAAGAAGTGAGATAATGAGAGGTGATTGATGAGAGGTGAGAGACAAGAGATAACACACACACACACACACACACACACACACACACACACACACACGGGGTTACGTCTCCTCATTTGCATACCGTTAAAGGGAGAGAGGGCATTGAGTGAAAGTTTGACGGTACACCCTTTACTATCTCCCCCCCCCCCTTTATTCTCCCTTAGTAGCTTTCCTCCCTACCCCTCCCGCCTTCCCTCCCTCCCAATTACTCCATCAAGTAAGGGTCGTGACCTATGGTGACCTTCCCTTCTCCCTTCGTAGGTCAAAACCTTTCACCTGACCTCTTACCTGTGTCTGTACCTGTGGTGTAATGGTCAGCATGTTCGCCTCGCAAGTGAGAGGACCCGGGTTCTATCCCCAGGCAGGGTGAAATATGGGCAAGTTTCTTTACGCCATTTGCCTCTGTCTACCCAGCAGTAATTGGGGACCTGGATGTTAATCGATTTATGGATCGTGTTCCGGGGTAATGGTTAGCCAGTGCAGTTGGCGAGTTGTCCGGTCTTCTCGGACTATTCTTTAACACTGGGTCATGCAACTCGTTAACTCAGGGTGTGGGTGTTGTGTTGGGGCCAGGTGCTAAGTGATTATACACGTACCTGTATTTGTAACTATAATTCTACCTGTACCTGTCCCCTCACCCTTACCTGTACCTGTTCCCTCACCCTTACCTGTACCTGAATTCGTTCTCCTGCCTTGTACATATACTTGTAACCAGAACTGCACCTGTACTAATATCTATAGCCTGTATGAACCTGTAGATAGCGACCTGTTCTGTTGTTCTAACCTGCATATCCTATACATGACCTACACATCCTGTAACATCTGACAACCATCCTACACATAGCGGCCTGCCAACAACCTTCACATTTCGACTCCTGGATGACAAGACCCTCGTGTTAGTGGTTAGGCGAGTGAGGTAAAAACTGTCGCATCCTCAACTCGCCCCCCACCCCTCCCCCTCCCTCTCCCCTCCCCTCCTTCCCCCTCCCTCCCCCCTCCCCTCCTTCCCCCTCCCCATCCCTCCCTCTCCGCCCCCTCCCCCAAGGTCGTCTCAGTGGCGTCTTCCTGTGGCGTCCTAGCTGTGTTTTATCCCACAGGAGGTCAACAGGATACGGTGTGCTGTGTGTATGTCTGTCGGGAAAGGATTCCAACCCCTTGTATTCTTCTCTTTGTTATTAAATAGAAGATTATACCCATGAGTTGTATGATATTGTGGCATTTATATTTTTTTTTCTTTGGCGGGGGTGTTAGACTAGCGGTTCTGTCATTTATACTCATCTAAAGGGATGTTAACCTTCTTTTGTTTCTTATACGTCGAAGAGGATTCGAAACCCAAGCAATTTTCTCACCATAACAATAACTAAAGGATTCGAACTCATTGTGTGATTATTTACAGGAATTTTTATAGATGATTGAACCTTTTAGTACTGTGATAGTCTTTTGTTTTGTCCTTTTTTCCTAATAAATTTGAGATTCTGGCGTTTATACAGTCCCTAGATTTTTGGATTTATTTCGGTTAATTTACATAACTGTGATTGGATTTATTTTTATATTTAATTACGTCATTGTAAAGTAGATTTATTCATATTTAGTGGAAGCCAAGAGTACAAAAACACACAAACACACACAGACACACACACGCACACACAGACACACACACAGTGGACAGACCTCAACACAGTCATCATCAGCCCACCGTGACGTAATCAACCCATCATGACGTCATTAGATCATCATGACGTCATTAGATCATCATGACGTCATTAGATCATCATGACGCCACAGCCAATAGGGTCACAGGTGTCAATGTCAGGAATTTCAAAGGTTTTTACGTCAAATTATTTCTCGTAACTGATGGTGTAAAAACTTATCTCACCTGACTCACGTAAGTTAAGACACAGAGGTGGATTCTCAGAAGGGATGAGAGGGAGTGGGGGAGGGATGAGAGGGAATTGGAGAGGGATAAAAGGGGTGGTGAGAGGGAGTGGGAGAGGATGAAAGGGGAGGAAAGGGAATGGGGAAAGGGTGAGAGGGAAGTAAAGACACAGGCAAAATGAGAATAAGAAGACGAAGAAGAAACTAAGGAAAGGAAGGAATAATGATAATAATGAGAGAGAGAGAGAGAGAGAGAGAGAGAGAGAGAGAGAGAGAGAGAGAGAGAGAGAGAGAGAGAGAGGGGTTACACTCTCTTCACTACACTGTATAATCTCATCAAATAACTCTACGGTATTTTCTCGTCACCTAAAACCTTCAAATGGACCCACTAGCTCTGGGGCCTATTGAGACTGGGGCCTGCTAGTACTGGGGTCTACTGGTACTGGGGTCTACTGGTACTGGGGTCTACTAGCATTGGGGCCTATTGAGACTGAGCCCCAAGTTACCTACTCGATTTGTCTCTCGAAAACGTGGAAACATTATCTCTCTCTCTCTCTCTCTCTCTCTCTCTCTCTCCCTCTCTCTCTCTCTCTCTCTCTCTCTCTCTCTCTCTCTCTCTCTCTCTCTCTCTCTCTCTCTCTCCCTCTCCCTCTCTCTCTCTCTCCCTCTCCCTCTCTCTCTCTCTCTCCACACACACATCTGAGGCCTTGGTCATCTTCTTTGCCTTGAAGGATCACCCACACCACACCACCACACCACACCACACCACACCTCCACACCACACCACACCTCCACACCACCACACCACACCACACCACACCACACCACACCTCCACACCACACCGCACCACACCTCCACACCACACCACACCACCACACCACACCACCACACCACACCACACCATACCACACCATACCACACCTCCACACCACACCACACCACACCTCCACACCACCACACCACACCACACCACACCTCCACACCACACCGCACCACACCTCCACACCACACCACACCACCACACCACACCTCCACACCACACCACACCACCACACCACACCACACCTCCACACCACACCACACCACACCACACCACACCACACCTCCACACCACACCACACCTCCACACCACACCACACCACACCACACCACACCTCCAGCAATAGGTATTAACACTCCCACAGTAATCACCTCTGTTGATGTTGCAATTGATGATCATTACTGACTTTGTTGATGCGTCATTGCAACTGTTTACCCATCGTTGCAGATGACCGAGGTGTGACATTGCAGAAGTTGATATGTCATGGCTGTTGTGTGACCCAGTGTTGCAGGGGGGGGGGGGGGCTCTATACACAAGTCAAGTGATGATCGGTCAGTGCAATGTTGATCTGTGTTTTGCAATGTTGACTCTCACACTGCTAACTTACTTACGTTAAAAATATTGTTTAAATGAGAGACACAGTGTAAGAGATAGAGTTAAAGAGAGAGAAAAAGTGAGAGAATGATGAGAACTCCCCCCCCCACCTGACCTAACCTGACCTGACCTGACCTGACCTCTACAATCCGGAATTTCCTTAAGAATAAAATAATATCTGGTCCTTCATTTTTTTTATTTGCAGTTAAAAAAAAATACTTCAAAATAATAATAATAATAAAAAATAATAATAATAATAATGGTAAAATATTCTTATCAAATATTCTTACTAAAGCCACATCCCCACCGGCTTGTTGTATATACCTAAATGGATTACAAATATACACACGAATATACCTCGAAATATACCTCAAATTAAACCTCAACATATACCTATCAGAATGAGTTTACAAATATACACAATACATACGATGGAAGAGATTGGACATACACGAATATACACATAATAGAGGAAAGTATATTTATTACGTTTGAATGTATAGAATAGACATATAGGGAGAATGAACACATAGGCCTATTTTGTCACATATGCAAATTGGAGGAAGATAGGCCTATTCCCTCACACACACATATATATACTAATTTCAGGAAACTAGACCTATTGTATCTGAGTAAATTAACAAATATACAAATAAAATAGGAATGAAAATAGTAAATCTATTCTAATTAATGGGTTTATAGGTATACCTTACAAAATAGGGGTATATACCTGTCCCATTTCCTCCTATTTGAGATGTGGGACACGTGAATAGGGGGGTAGGGGGTGGGGGAGAGGGGGGTGGGGGAGAGGGGGTGGGGGTAGAGGGGGGGAGGGGGGTGGGAGTAGAGGGGGGGTGTAATTCGTCGGGTTTTTTTTTATCTAATATGTACAAAAAGTTTTACAAAATATATGTGTAAAGTAATTGGAGTTCGTAGGAAGTTCCATCGTGCGTTAGAACTTGTTGGAGGTGGGAAAGGTGGAGTGGTTGGAGTGTGGGAGGTGAATTTGCTGGAGTGAGGGAGTAGAACTTGTTGGAAGGGGAGTAAGAGGTTCTAGAACTATTCTTCGACGTTGCTAGAACTTGAGGAGACTTTTTCGGTTTAAGGTAGAACTTGAAGGACATTCCATTGTTGGCTGGAATTCTAGGGTCAGCCTGGGTGTTTGGAGGAGGACCTGGGTGTTTGGAGGAGGACCTGGGACTTGAAGGAGGACCTGGGACTTGGAGGAGGACCTGGAACTTGGAGGAGGACCTGGGACTTGGAGGAGGACCTGGAACTTGGAGGAGGACCTGGGACTTGGAAAAGGACCTTGAACTTCTAGGAATGTACAACAGGCTTTAGGAAGCCCCAGGAATGTTCAGGAACCCTCAGGAACACCCCCCCCCAGGAAGCGTCAGGAATACTCAGGAGGTCCTAGGAATACTCAGGAGGTGCTAGGAATACTCAGGAGGTCCTAGGATTTCCCATAAGGACTCAGAAAGGACTTTAGAACTCCTCGTCGATGCGGCCAAAGAGGGCGTTCCGGGAGTCATAGAGGGACTCAGCTTGGTCGCAGGGGAAGGCGTAGGCTGGGTGGTTGCACGTGAGGGTCTCCTGGTCGAAGATGGTCTGGTTACCGCAGATGAACGAGAAGTGAGCTGTCTCGATGATCTGCAGAAGGCGATGAAGGAACAGGAAAGACGAAGGTATTAGTTAAAAATGATAATACAGACGAATACAGACGAATACAGACGAATTCAACACACACACACACACACACACACACACACACACACACACACACACGTTGAAAATTCATGTTCTTAAATCCCAAGGGTCAAGACAATGCGATATGCAGCTTAGAGTGAAGGTCTAAGGGGTGATAGAAGGAGGAGGAGGAGGAGGAGGAGGAGGGGAAGAGGAGGAGGAGGAGGAGGAGGAGGAGGAGGAGGAGGAGGAGGAGGAGGAGGTTCAACAGTACGTAAACAACCTTGAGGAGTCACTGGTATTAATGACGTCATGATGTTGAAAGAAATGGGGTGAGGGGGGGTGAAGGTCTCTAACCCCCTCCCCCCTCCCCCCTCCCCCCTCCCCCCCTCCTTCATAGGTGTAAAGTGGGGAGAGAAGAAGGTGAGAGAGCACTTCATCTCTCTCTCTCTCACAGGTAGTTACGGTACCTGGCCCCAACACAGGTAAGAACGGTGTTACCTGGTCATAGTGAATCATATCCTAAGGCAACCTGGCGTGATGACCTCTGACCTCTCCCTTCCCCTCTCCCCTCCTCTTCCTCCTCCTACTCTCCCACTCCCTTCTCATTGTCTCCTTCCCTCTTCCTCACTTCCTCTTCTTCTTCTTCTTCCTCCTCCCACTCCCTTCTCCTCCGCTCCTTCCCTCTTCCTCTTCCTCGTCTCATTAACTCTCCCTTCAATTCCTCTCTCCCTTCCTTCCCCCTTCCCTCCATTTCGTCCTTTCACCAACCACCCATCCCCCCTCCCCCCTCCTCCTCCCCATCACCCCCTCCCCCCTCCTCCCCATCACCCCCTCCCCCCTCCTCCCCATCACCCCCTCCCCCCCTCATCTTCCGCCACCGCGCCCCGTTTTCTATGTTAAATTCGCATATTTCAGGGAAGACTTTTTTATGCTGATTTTTTTTACATTTTTACCTTTTTTATTATAATGTAAAGAGGAGGGAAGAGGGAGGGAAGGAGGGGAAAGAAGAGGGAGGGAAGGAGGGGAAGGGAAGAGGGAGGGAAGGAGGGGAAGGGAAGAGGGAGGGAAGGAGGGGAAGGGAAGAGGGAGGGAAGGAGGGGAAAGAAGAGGGAGGGAAGGAGGGGAAGGAAGAGGGAGGGAAGGAGGGGAAGGGAAGAGGGAGGGAAGGAGGGGAAGGAAGAGGGAGGGAAGGAGGGGAAGGGAAGAGGGAGGGAAGGAGGGGAAGGGAAGAGGGAGGGAAGGAGGGGAAGGGAAGAGGGAGGGAAGGAGGGGAAGGGAAGAGGGAGGGAAGGAGGGGAAGGGAAGAGGGAGGGAAGGAGGGGAAGGAAGAGGGAGGGAAGGAGGGGAAGGGAAGAGGGAGGGAAGGAGGGGAAGGGAAGAGGGAGGGAAGGAGGGGAAGGGAAGAGGGAGGGAAGGAGGGGAAGGAAGAGGGAGGGAAGGAGGGGAAGGGAAGAGGGAGGGAAGGAGGGGAAGGGAAGAGGGAGGGAAGGAAGGAAAAAGGAGGAAGCGGGAGGGAAAGGAAAGTGGAGAGTAGGGAGGAGGAGAGAGAGAGAGGAGGAAGGAGGGAGAGGGAATGAGGGAGGAAGGGAGGGAGGGAGGGAAGGAGGAGGGAAGGAGAGAGGGAAGGAGAGAAAGAGGGGGTGGGTCACTGTCCTCCAGGTACTGTCTGTGGTAGGTCACTGTCCTCCAGGTACTGTCTGTGGTAGGTCACTGTCCTCCAGGTA
Organism: Homarus gammarus; assembly: GCA_958450375.1. NCBI lineage: Eukaryota > Metazoa > Arthropoda > Malacostraca > Decapoda > Nephropidae > Homarus > Homarus gammarus. The sequence continues at coordinate 397,864 of CAUDMG010003192.1, read as the reverse complement.
CTGTATGTGGTGGGTCACTGTCCTCCAGGTACTGTCTGTGGTGGGTCACTGTCCTCCAGGTACTGTCTGTGGTAGGTCACTGTCCTCCAGGTACTGTCTGTGGTAGGTCACTGTCCTCCAGGTACTGTCTGTGGTAGGTCACTGTCCTCCAGGTACTGTATGTGGTAGGTCACTGTCCTCCAGGTACTGTCTGTGGTAGGTCACTGTCCTTCAGGTACTGTCTGTGGTAGGTCACTGTCCTCCATAATGCTTCTCCTGGTGAAAGGGAGTCAGCGAAGCGTGTAACTCCAGGGAGCTAATATTAGTATTCCCACGACCACACCTTGTTGACAGACAGACAGACAGACAGACAGTGATAGATATTTAGACAGAGACAGACTGACAGGTTAATAGATAGACTAACAAATAAATAAAAGACAGACACACATAGACAAACAGACGGGTTGATAGACAGATGCTCAGACACACATACAGATAGACAGAACGACAGACAGACACACACAGACACACACATGCTGACAAATACACACACACACACACACACGCACACACACACACACACATACACATAAGCAGGTTGATAAATAGACAAACAGATACATATATACAGACAGACAAACAGACAGACAGACAGACAGGTAAAATCCCACGGACTCACCTGGCCCAAATCGTCAGGAATGGGAAGACAAATGTGGAAGACCCTGCAGGCGTTGTCCACGTCGGCGTAATATCCGTAGGGGCGTCCCTCGCAGGTAAACGACTGTACCACCTGTCCCGTAATGGTCTCGTAACCTGAAGTAAAGACCCACCCCATTCTCGCCTCCGTCATCCCCGTCAGGAGTAAGAGGGTGGCGGCCGCTGCTACCAAGACGATAGAGGTGTTCATGCTGGTGGTGGTGATTGGTGGTGGTAGTAAGACGGTGGTGGTTGTTGTTGTTGTGGTGATGGTAGTAGAAGTAGTATTAAGTAAATAAGTAACTACTACTAAGCTACTTAAGTAATATAAGTAATAGTTTATTAGTGGAGGGAGGGGAAGGAACTACAGTGTGAGGTGAGGGTCGCTGAGAGGTCGGAGTGCTCGGGTGGCTGTGAGAGAGAGAGAGGGTTATTAATAGCTACAAAGGGGGTAATTATTTCAGGGGGTAATTATTTCAGGGGGTAAATGTTTCAGGGGGTAATTCTTTCAGGGGGTAATATTTTCAGGGGGAATTTTTTTCAAAGGGTAAATATTTCAAGGGGTAAATGTTTCAGGGGGTAAATATTTCAAGGGGTAAATGTTTCAGGGGGTAATATTTTCAGGGGGAATTTTTTTCAAAGGGTAAATATTTCAAGGGGTAAATGTTTCAGGGGGTAAATGTTTCAGGGGGTAATTATTTCAGGGGGGAATTTTTCAGGGGGTAAATGTTTCAGGGGGTAATATTTTCAGGGGGTAAATGTTTCAGGGGGTAATTATTTCAAGGGGTAAATGTTTCACGGGGTAAATGTTTCAGGGAGTAATATTTTCAGGGGGTAAATTTTTCAGGGGTAATTCTTTCAGGGGGTAATATTTTCAAGGGGGTAAATCTTTCAGGGGGGTAAAATTTTCAGGGGGTTAATATTCTCAGGGGATAAATCAAACACGATAAATAATATAAACCCTGATCGAACATCTCATTCCCGTACCCTAAACTAACCTAACCAATCCAACATGGCGGACAAACATACCAAAGACTGTACACAAAAAAATCATAAATAAAAACACACAAAAAAAATAAAGAAATGTGGAGATTTTCTTTTTAAAGTTTAATTGAAAAGAAAAAAAAAATGATAATATTAGATTTTTACAGGAACATAATTTTTTTTTTTTTTTAGCTTTGTGAATTTTTACGCCATTGTTGTGTGTCAGAGAAAGCGATATACAGTATGAGTGAGGTGGGTCAAGGTGAGTCTCTCTCTCTCTCTCTCTCTGCCACCATGCCTAGAGCTACACTTCCAGACGTGACACAGGTCCATACGCCAAGCCACGCCCACACTCTCAGACACCCACACTTACACCCACATTCACTCCAACCACTCACAAACACCCACCCACGCCCACACTCTCAGACACCCACACTTACACCCACATTCACTCCAACCACTCACAAACACCCACCCACGCCCACACTCTCAGACACCCACACTTACACCCACATTCACTCCAACCACTCACAAACACCCACCCACACCCTAATATCCCACCCTCACGCCTCCAATATATCAACTTCTCCTCTCCTTCCCACCCAACGCCCCCACCCACCTTCCACCTCTAACCCATCCTCCACCCTTCCTGCTCCCCCACCCATCCTTCACCCCCGCCATCCTCCACCCCCGCCTGCTCCCCCACCCATCCTTCACCCCCGCCATCCTCCACCCCCGCCTGCTCCCCCACCCATCCTTCACCCCCGCCATCCTCCACCCCCGCCATCCTCCACCCCCGCCCACGCCCCCGCCAATCCTTTACCCCTGCCCACGCCCCGCCCATGCCCCCAGGTTGCATAATAAGGTGTCATCACATGGTGCCACCGACCTTCAGGAGAGAGAGTGGCACTGTGCCTCCTCTAGTGCCTGGGAGGGTGAGGAGGGTCAATGAAGGAGGGGTGTGGAGGGGTATGGAGGGGTGAGGAGGGTCAATGAAGGAGGGAAAGAGTGGACATGAAGTATAGGGAGGAGGGAAGGGGAGGGAAGGGGAGGGAAGGGAAGAGAGGAACAATGAAGGGTGAAGGGAAGGTGAGGCGGGGCATAGGGAGGAAACGAGGGGTCAGGAGAGGTCAGGAGAGGTCAGGAGGGGAGGGGAGGGGGAGGAAGGGAGAAGAGGGGAGGGTTACACCAGAACAATGAAGGATGGAAAGGTATTTGAGAATCAGTGATGAAACAAATGACATTACGAGAGAGAGAGAGAGAGAGAGAGAGAGAGAGAGAGAGAGAGAGAGAGAGAGAGAGACAGAGAGAGAGAGAGAGAGAGAGACGTGCTGACCTAAGTTTCTCAGATTAACCCAAAGAAAATGATTTTATATTAATTAATTAGAATTATTATAATGTAAGTGATAATTATTTTATTAATCGTCCTCAGGGGGTTAAATTATTCCTCCCCCTTCCTCCCCCTTCCTCCCCCTTCCTCCCCCTTCCTCTCCATCTCTAACCCCTGTCTTCTTCGTCTTGCTCCTCCTCCTCCTGTAGCTACATTTAAGGGGGAGAGGAAGAGGGGTGAGGGTGAGGAGGGAGGGGGAGGAGGGGGAGGAGGGGGAGAGGGTGTGGGGAGAAGGAGGAGGGGGGTGTGGGGAGAAGGGGGAGGGGGGTGTGGGGAGAAGGGGGAGGGGGGTGTGGGGAGAAGGGGGAGGGGGGTGTGGGGAGAAGGAGGAGGGGGATGGGCGTGTGGGGAGAAGGAGGAGGGGGAGGGAGGAAAAGCGAAGTGAGAGGGAGAGAAATATTCCTCACAGTTTGTAAATTTGTATGTAAATTCTCTCTCTCTCTCTCTCTCTCTCTCTCTCTCTCTCTCTCTCTCTCTCTCTCTCTCTCAGGTTATATTTTGGGAATTAGGTACAGTGCTGACACATTGAGGGGACACGTGGCTGACACTGTGAGGGGACGCATGGCTGACACTGATCTGACACAGTGAGAGGACACATGGCTGACACTGAGCTGATACAGTGAGGGGACACATGGCTGACACCGAGCTGACACAGTGAGGGGACACGTGACTGACACCGATCTGACACAGTGAGAGGACACATGGCTGACACTGAGCTGACACAGTGAGGGGAAACGTGGCTGACACAGTGAGGGGACACATGGCTGACACTGAGCTGACACAGTGAGGGGACACATGGCTGACACCGAGCTGACACAGTGAGGGGACACATGGCTGACACCGAGCTGACACAGTGAGGAGACACATGACTGACATTGCGCTGACACAGTGAGGGGACACATGGCTGACACTGAGCTGACACAGTGAGGGGACACTGATGACACCGAGCTGACACAGTGAGGGGACACGTGGCTGACACTGAGCTGACACAGTGAGGGGACACTGATGACACCGAGCTGACACAGTGAGGGGACACATGGCTGACACTGAGCTGACACAGTGAGGGGACACTGATGACACCGAGCTGACACAGTGAGGGGACACATGGCTGACACTGAGCTGACACAGTGAGGGGACACATGGCTGACACCGAGCTGACACAGTGAGGGGACACTGATGACACCGAGCTGACACAGTGAGGGGACACATGGCTGACACCGAGCTGACACAGTGAGGGGACACATGGCTGACACCGAGCTGACACAGTGAGGGGACACTGATGACACCGAGCTGACACAGTGAGGGGACACATGGCTGACACTGAGCTGACACAGTGAGGGGACACATGGCTGACACCGAGCTGACACAGTGAGGGGACACATGGCTGACACAGAGCTGACACAGTGAGGGGACACTGATGACACCGAGCTGACACAGTGAGGGGACACATGGCTGACACCGAGCTGACACAGTGAGGGGACACTGATGACACCGAGCTGACACAGTGAGGGGACACATGGCTGACACCGAGCTGACAAAAGGCTCACACAAGGCTCAATCAATACTGAGACAAGGCTGACACACTCGGAGTGCCACTAAGCTGACATAAAGCTGACACATTCGGAGTGCCACTAAGCTGACACAAGGTTGACACATTCGGAGTCTTACTAAGCTGACACAAGGTTGACACACTCGGAGTTCCAATAGGCTGACAAAAAGCTGACACATTCGGAGTGCCACTAAGCTGACACAAGGTTGACACAGTCGGAGTCTTACTAAGCTGACACAAGGTTGACACACTCGGAGTGCCAATAGGCTGACACAGGGTTGACACATTCGGAGTGCCACTAAGCTGACACAAGGTTGACACACTCGGAGTGCCACTAAGCTGACACAAGGTTGACACACTCGGAGTGCCACTAAGCTGACACAAGGCTGACACACTCGGAGTGCCACTAAGCTGACATAAAGCTGACACATTCGGAGTGCCACTAAGCTGACACAAAACTGACACATTCGGAGTGCCACTAAGCTGACACAAGGCTGACACTGTTGGGATGCCGCGGGCGTCTTACCTGCCTGGAGGATGGCACAGGTGTGTCAGGAAGATGGTGCCACAGCCCTGCTTTTATAATGATCTGGCGCTCGTCTCCGCCCGTACAAGCGAAAAGGAAAGTAATCCATGACGCCCCGCCCTCCCTCCGCCCCACCCACGCCCACCCACGCCTCACCCACATCCCACCCACGCCCACCCTCCGCCCCGCCCTCCGATCTGTCGTTTCTCAGACCTCGAGAGTCTCTAGGTCAGGAGTCACTGATGGGGCCACGGTCAATATTGTCTACACCTGTGCATGTACCTGTACCTGTACCTATACCTGTACCTGTACCTGTACCTGTACCTGTACCTGTACCTGTACCTATACCTGTACCTGTACCTGTACCTATACCTGTACCTGTACCTATACCCATACTTGTACCTGTACCTGTACCTGTACCTACACCTGTACCTATACCTGTACCTGTACCTGTACCTATACCTGTACCTGTACCTGTACCTGTACCTATACCTGTGCCTGTACCTGTACCTGTACCTATACCTGTACCTATACCTGTACCTGTGCCTGTACCTATACCTGTGCCTGTACTTATACCTATACCTGTACCTGTACCTGTACCTATACCTGTACCTGTACCTGTACCTATACCTGTACCTGTACCTGTACCTGTACCTGTACCTGTACCTATACCCATACTTGTACCTATACCTGTACCTACACCTGTACCTATACCTGTACCTGTACCTATACCTGTACCTGTACTTATACCTATACCTGTACCTGTACCTGCACCTATACCTGTACCTGTACCTGTACCTATACCTGTACCTGTACCTGTACCTGTACCTGTACCTGTACCTATACCCATACTTGTACCTATACCTGTACCTACACCTGTACCTATACCTGTACCTGTACCTGTACCTATACCTGTACCTGTACCTGTACCTATACCTGTACCTGTACCTGTACCTGTACCTGTACCTGTACCTATACCCATACTTGTACCTATACCTGTACCTACACCTGTACCTATACCTGTACCTGTACCTATACCCATACTTGTACCTATACCTGTACCTGTACCTGTACCTATACCTGTACCTGTACCTATACCTGTACCTGTACCTGTACCTATACCTGTACCTGTACCTGTACCTGTACCTGTACCTGTACCTATACCCATACTTGTACCTATACCTGTACCTGTACCTGTACCTATACCTATACCTGTACCTGTACCTGTACCTGTACCTGTACCTGTACCTATACCCATACTTGTACCTATACCTGTACCTGTACCTATACCTGTGCCTGTACCTATACCTGTACCTGTACCTGTACCTGTACCTATACCTGTACCTGTACCTATACCTATACCCATACTTGTACCTATACCTGTACCTGTACCTATACCTGTGCCTGTACCTATACCTGTGCCTGTACCTATACCTGTACCTATACCTGTACCTGTACCTATACCTGTGCCTGTACCTGTACCTGTACCTGTACCTATACCTGTACCTGTGCCTGTACCTGTACCTGTACCTATACCTGTGCCTGTACCTGTACCTGTACCTATACCTGTGCCTGTACCTGTACCTGTACCTATACCTGTGCCTGTACCTACACCTGTACCTATACCTGTACCTATACCTGTACCTATACCTGTGCCTGTACCTGTACCTGTACCTATACCTGTGCCTGTACCTACACCTGTACCTATACCTGTACCTGTACCTGTACCTGTACCTGTACCTGTACTTATACCTGTACCTGTACCTATACCTGTACCTATACCTGTACCTGTACTTATACCTATACCTGTACCTGTACTTATACCTATACCTGTACCTGTACCTATACCTGTACCTGTACTTATACCTGTACCTGTACCTATACCTGTACCTATACCTGTACCTGTACTTATACCTATACCTGTACCTGTACTTATACCTATACCTGTACCTGTACCTGTACCTATACCTGTACCTGTACCTGTACCTATACCTGTACCTATACCTGTACCTGTACCTGTACCTGTACCTATACCTGTACCTATACCTGTGCCTGTACCTGTACCTGTACCTGTACCTATACCCATACTTGTACCTATACCTGTACCTACACCTGTACCTACACCTGTACCTATACCTGTACCTGTACCTACACCTGTACCTGTACCTGTACCTATACCTGTACCTGTACCTATACCTGTGCCTGTACCTATACCTGTACCTACACCTGTACCTATACCTGTACCTATACCTGTGCCTGTACCTGTACCTGTACCTATACCTGTGCCTGTACCTATACCTGTGCCTGTACCTGTACCTGTACCTATACCTGTACCTATACCTGTGCCTGTACCTGTACCTGTACCTATACCTGTGCCTGTACCTATACCTGTGCCTGTACCTGTACCTATACCTGTGCCTGTACCTGTACCTGTACCTGTACCTGTACCTATACCTGTGCCTGTACCTATACCTGTGCCTGTACCTGTACCTGTACCTATACCTGTACCTGTGCCTGTACCTGTACCTGTACCTATACCTGTGCCTGTACCTGTACCTGTACCTATACCTGTGCCTGTACCTGTACCTGTACCTATACCTGTGCCTGTACCTATACCTGTACCTATACCTGTGCCTGTACCTGTACCTGTACCTATACCTGTGCCTGTACCTATACCTGTGCCTGTACCTGTACCTGTACCTATACCTGTGCCTGTACCTGTACCTGTACCTGTACCTAT
>CAUDMG010003192.1:380000-385000 GCA_958450375.1 Homarus gammarus | reverse complement strand
AGACGAACAACTATATAATTTCACATCACATGGAAAAAAAAGACAAGAAAATAAGATGATAATAATAATGATAACTCACACAAAGGAATGATGACGGTAACACACACACACACATACACACACACACACACACACACACACACACACACACACACACACACACACACACAATATTGTCTCAGGTAGTATTATGTGACCATGAGCCAGGTGTTGGGGGGATAAAGGACTATAGGGTCAAGGTATACCTGAGAGGTCACGGTCATTACTGTCCCTCTACCTTGCTGTTGTTGTTGCTGTTGTTGTTGTTTCTTAATTATCAATATTCCTTTTACCTGCACCATCATAATTACACATACAAGTACAGGTACACATACAAGTACAGGTACACATACAAATACAGGTACACATACAAGTACAGGCACACATACAGGTACTGGTACACATACAAGTACTGGTACACATACAAGTACTGGTACACATACAAGTACTGGTACACATACAAGTACAGGCACACATACAAGTACAGGCACACATACAAGTACTGGTACACATACAAGTACTGGTACACATACAAGTACTGGTACACATACAAGTACAGGTACACATACAAGTACAGGTACACATACAAGTACTGGTACACATACAAGTACAGGCACACATACAAGTACTGGTACACATACAAGTACTGGTACACATACAAGTACTGGTACACATACAAGTACAGGTACACATACAAGTACAGGTACACATACAAGTACTGGTACACATACAAGTACAGGCACACATACAAGTACTGGTACACATACAAGTACTGGTACACATACAAGTACAGGTACACATACAAGTACTGGTACACATACAAGTACTGGTACACATACAAGTACTGGTACACATACAAGTACTGGTACACATACAAGTACTGGTACACATACAAGTACAGGTACACATACAAGTACTGGTACACATACAAGTACAGGTACACATACAAGTACTGGTACACATACATGTACTGGTACACATACAAGTACAGGTACACATACAAGTACAGGTCAAGTACTGGTACACATACAAGTACTGGTACACATACAAGTACAGGTACACATACAAGTACAGGTACACATACAAGTACTGGTACACATACATGTACTGGTACACATACAAGTACAGGTACACATACAAGTACAGGTACACATACAAGTACTGGTACACATACATGTACTGGTACACATACAAGTACTGGTACACATACAAGTACAGGTACACATACAAGTACTGGTACACATACATGTACTGGTACACATACAAGTACTGGTACACATACAAGTACAGGTACACATACAAGTACTGGTACACATACATGTACTGGTACACATACAAGTACAGGTACACATACAAGTACAGGTACACATACAAGTACTGGTACACATACAAGTACTGGTACACATACAAGTACTGGTACACATACAAGTACTGGTACACATACAAGTACTGGTACACATACAAGTACTGGTACACATACAAGTACAGGTACACATACAAGTACTGGTACACATACAAGTACAGGTACACATACAAGTACTGGTACACATACATGTACTGGTACACATACAAGTACAGGTACACATACAAGTACAGGTACACATACAAGTACTGGTACACATACAAGTACTGGTACACATACAAGTACAGGTACACATACAAGTACAGGTACACATACAAGTACTGGTACACATACATGTACTGGTACACATACAAGTACAGGTACACATACAAGTACAGGTACACATACAAGTACTGGTACACATACATGTACTGGTACACATACAAGTACTGGTACACATACAAGTACAGGTACACATACAAGTACTGGTACACATACATGTACTGGTACACATACAAGTACTGGTACACATACAAGTACAGGTACACATACAAGTACTGGTACACATACATGTACTGGTACACATACAAGTACAGGTACACATACAAGTACAGGTACACATACAAGTACTGGTACACATACAAGTACAGGTACACATACAAGTACTGGTACACATACAAGTACTGGTACACATACAAGTACTGGTACACATACAAGTACTGGTACACATACAAGTACAGGTACACATACAAGTACTGGTACATACAAGTACTGGTACACATACAAGTACTGGTACACATACAAGTACAGGTACACATACAAGTACTGGTACACATACAAGTACAGGTACACATACAAGTACTGGTACACATACAAGTACAGGTACACATACAAGTACAGGTACACATACAAGTACTGGTACACATACAAGTACTGGTACACATACAAGTACTGGTACACATACAAGTACTGGTACACATACAAGTACAGGTATTACTGAGTATCAAAGAGTTTTCTCTAATATAAATTACAGCATAAACATACACCCCCTCACACACACACACACACACACACACACACACACACACACACACACACACACAATACATTACAATCAGGTGTGACAGGTGAGGTAAAAACTAATTAACATAATTATGTAGTTACCTGGGAAAGGAATATTCTGCTTCAAGGTGCTCGTGCTTGTGTGTGTGTGTGTGTGTGTGTGTGTGTGTGTGTGTGTGTGTGTGTGTGTGTGTGTGTACCTCTGTCCTACGCACACCATCTATATTGGTGGATGAAATAGATTCTCCCCCCCCCTCCCGGCGTGATATATTTCCTGCGTGTTAGTGAGCAGTAAACCAGCCAATGGACATCTTTTGTTTAACTGTTGTATATGTGTTTTATGATAGGGGGGGGGGGGGGTCCAAATCTGACCTCTCGATGTCAGGGTAACCTCTTATAACGTCCGTCTGGCCTGGAAGTGACGGAAGTGACGTCAGTGTGGCCTGGAAGTGACGGAAGTGACGTCAGTGTGACCTGGAAGTAACGTCAGTGTGACCTGGAAGTGACGTTAGTGTAGCCTGTAAGTGATGTCAGTAGGGTCTGGAAGTGACGTCATCGTGGTCTAGACGTGACGTCAGTATGGGCCAATAGGTCCGCTGCAGTTTCCTCCATTGTTACGTTCTTATGTTCTTATGTGTGTGGGAGTGAAGGAGCCTCTAACACTACCTGTCATGTTGCTAGTGTTGTGGGTCCACCTGGAGAGTTGCCCCTCCCTCCTTCCCTCCCCTACCCCCTCCTTCCCCTCTTTCCTCACTCCGTACCCTTCCTTCCTCCCCCTCCCTCCCTCTCTTAAGGAAGATGCCCCAAGACCAGTTTTTGTGCTCTGGAGCATCTTCTCTCTCTCTCTCTCTCTCTCTCTCTCTCTCTCTCTCTCTCTCTCTCTCTCTCTCTCGCTCTCTCTCTCTCTCTCTCTCTCTCTCTCTCTCTCTCTCATACACACACACCATCAGGATGTTGCAGTTGCTTATTAAGGATGTCACGTAGGATGACATAACCTTACCTGGTGAGAGACGATGTGGTTAGGTTAGGTTAGGTGAGAGAAAGAGAGAGAGAGAGAGAGAGAGAGACCACACAAGTGATCATCTCAGGTAACGGTTAATATACAACACAGGTAAGAACATCACCAATTATAATTTAATCGTGATAATTGGTCCTAATTACTGTGCTTGTTGGCACCCACCACCGAGGGGCTTATTGAGGGTCGTGTGTGTTATAGAAAACGGGATGAGGGAGTTATCATAATTAGAAAAGAATTGATGATGAAGGAAAGGAGACGAAAAGAGGCATTGTGAAAGTCTTTCTCTCTCTCACACACACACACACACACACACATACACACACACACATACACACATACACACACACACACACACACAGACAAGACAGCAGTACAGAACACAATAATTATCATTTATTGAGTCGGTTCCATTTCAAGATCCAAATTCATATACGGATCTCGTGTGTGTGTGTGTGTGTGTGTGTGTGTGTGTGTGTGTGTGTGTGTGTGTGTGTCACCGTCAGGGAGGTTGGGACGTCTTGTAGCGCCACGGGATTCCTAGCGGCAGGGGGGAAAGTTAAGATAAGTGAAGATAAACATACATACATACATACATACATACATACATACATGGATTATTTTCAAGAGGCGGGTGGGGGGGGGGCAGAGAGGAGGAGGAGGAGGGGTAGATGGGGAAGAAGGAGGTATAAGAGAAAGAGGAGGAGGAGGTGTAGGAGAAAGAGAAAGAGGAGAAGGGAAAGGTGAAGAAGATGATGGAGGAGGAGGAGGAGGTCTAGGAGGACTGGTACAATGGCAGAATTTCCCACGGGTGGCTTGTGTCAGGGATGGTGGCAGAGGGGTCAAGTTCTCACGCCCACGCCCACTCATATCCACGCCCACACCACATATACCCACGCCCACATATTCTCACGCCCACACATACCCACGCCTATTCGTACTCGCGCCCACACATACCCACGTCTACCTACACCCATACATACCCACGCCCACACATTCTCACGCCCACACATACCCACGTCTACCTACACCCATAAATACCCACGCCCACCAACATCCACTTATATCCACACCCACTCATACCCACTCCCACTCATACCCACGCCCCCTACATACTCCCACCCACACATTTTCACCCCCACCCACACATACCCGCCCACGCCCATCCCCCGGGTAGAAGCGTGCAACAGAAGATGAATAAGATGCCTTGAGACCACAACCAATGTGATGAAACTATTGCCCCTCTCCTGCCCTCTCCTGCCCTCTCCTGCCCCTCCCCGTCTACATCCCCCTTTTCCTCCCTCTCCTTTCCTCTTGCCCTTTCTCACCTCCCCTCTTCTGCTTCAATAGGAGAGTTTAAATGAGGGAAGGAGGGAGGGAAGGGAAGGAGAACAATAAGGAAGGAGTGAGGGAGGAAGGAAGTAAAGGGAGGGAGTAAGGGAGAAAGTGAAAGAAATGAAGGGAGTGAATGAAGATAGGGAGAAAGGGGGGTGAAGGGAGGTGAAGGGAGGAAGAAGGGAAGGTCGTGACTTAAGGTAACAG
>CAUDMG010003192.1:367500-375000 GCA_958450375.1 Homarus gammarus | reverse complement strand
GAAGGTTATAAAAGGAACCTACGTGCTTTGGTTACACTGTATGGAAGGATGTAGCTCTCGTGATACACACATCCTGAAAGTATATTCCTATCACCTAACCTCCAGGTAACTAAAAGGTGCTTAATTATCTCAAATGAAATAAACTGGAGGGACAAAACTTCATGTGGTCAAATCGATTTAATATTCACGCTGTTTACATCAACACTCGAACGTGCCAGAAATAACACAGACACACACACACACACACAGCTTCTACAACTTTAATGACAATAACATACAGGTGTTGTAGTGTTGTTGTTAATGTGTACCTTCACCCCAGACTAACAATTATAACCTACAACATCCAGCTTTGTGAATTGGTTGTATAAATAATTTCTTGGGGAGACTCGGTCATATCATCATCTAAAACAACAAACAAATATTAAGTTATATTATTTTTACTATTTTAATTATAATTGTAAGTTTGTTTACACTTATTTTAGGCGTAAGTGTAAGTTTGTTTACACTTATTTACATTGAGTCATGTCGTCTTCTGGTCTTTACTTAAATGATTGTCTAACTCTAGCTGTTGTTCTCGTCCTTGAATAAGATGGCAAATTTAACCTCTGACCTCTTGATGACCTTGTTGCTTCTTCACCTGACCTCCTCGGAGCTTCATTTGGTCGTCACATCTTTTTTTAGTGTCTCAGGTAACCTTCCAATGAATCCTTCCAATGAGTCCTTCTAAAGAGTCCTTCCAATGAGTCCTTCTTCTTCTTCCTCCCCATCATCACCACCACCGCCACCCTAACTCACCTCTAGAGACCTCACGGGTTCTTACAGGTCATCACACGTTCTTACAGGTCGTCATTGGGTCCTATATATTTTCAAGGGCTCTCATTTGCCCGCCAGACAAAAACAATCACTCTCAGCAGCGGGTGGGACTGTGTGGGACTGTGTAGGCGTGTGGGTACAGCAGGTAGAGGAGAGTTGACCTTACCTATATGCATATTACCTTCTTGCACATCTTCCCTGTGGCGTGTGGAAGACCCTGGCCAGTTTAGAGGTCTGCTGTGTCTCTCTCTCTCTCTCTCTCTCTCTCTCTCGCTCTCTCTCTCACGGTTCCTCTTCAGTGATGTGATATCTAAACAAACATCGGGTGGCAGCTGGGGGGGATTTCCTGGATTAAGTGTACAAACAGCGGGTAGAGGCGAGGGGTCCTGGGGGTGTGTGTCTTTGAGAATTCCTGGGAGGTCCTGGGCGTCTTATCGGAGTCTTGGGAGGTTCTGAGGGGTCTTATAAGAGTCCTGGGAGGTTCTGAGGGGTATTATAAGAGTCCTGGGAGGTTCTGAGGGGTATTATAAGAGTCCTGGGAGGTTCTGGGCTCTTATTGGAGTCCTGTGAGGTTCTGGGAGTCTTAGGAGGTCCTGCTAAGTCTCGTGGGCGTCTCATGGTCAGGGAGTGAAGAAGGTACACAGAAACACGGAAGCTGTCAACTCTTTCGTCTTGCCTTGGAAGAAAAATAAACGAAAAAAAAATTATTAGCTCAGCAAAAAATGATAAACAGAGAGAAGAAGAGAAGCCAAGAGAGAGAAAGAGGGAGGGAGGGAAGGAGAGAGAGGGAGAGAATGAGGGAATGAGGGAGTGAAGGAGTGGGGTTATCGTGAGAAGGGTCAGTTGTCATGAGAAGTTAACATAAGAACATAAGAACATAAGAATGGAGGAAACTGCAGCGGGCCTATTGGCCCATACTGGGCAGTCCCGTTTACACCCAACCCCTATTGCTCATATGAGCATCCAACCTATGTTTGAAGCAATTCAGCGTATTCGAGTTAATGATGATATTTGGTAACTTGTTCCATTCATCCACTACTCTGTTTCCAAACCATGATGTCATGAGGTGACCAACACATACACACACACACACACACACACACACACACACACACACACACACACACACCAGGAAATACTAGACACATTAATTCCAAGAAAAACTTACACATTTTTCAACCAATAATATATGTTTGTCTCGTATGACGTCACTTAACCTAACCACACAAAAAATTTATTTCATTAAAACTTGACACGACGAATAAGTCATAAGAAAATGGCTGTGTTGTAATAAGTCTTGAGAATATGTTTAGTGTGTTTTAATATGTCTTGTTATGTTTAGTGTGTTTTAATATGTCTTGTTATGTTTGAGTGTGTTTTAATATGTCTTGTTATGTTTGAGTGTGTTTTAATATGTCTTGTTATGTTTGAGTGTGTTTTAATATGTCTTGTTATGTTGAGTGTGTTTTAATATGTCTTGTTATGTTTGAGTGTGTTTTAATATGTCTTGTTATGTTTGAGTGTGTTTTAATATGTCTTGTTATGTTGAGTGTGTTTTAATATGTCTTGTTATGTTTGAGTGTGTTTTAATATGTCTTGTTATGTTTAGTGTGTTTTAATATGTCTTGTTATGTTTGAGTGTGTTTTAATATGTCTTGTTATGTTTGAGTGTGTTTTAATATGTCTTGTTATGTTTGAGTGTGTTTTAATATGTCTTGTTATGTTGAGTGTGTTTTAATATGTCTTGTTATGTTTGAGTGTGTTTTAATATGTCTTGTTATGTTTAGTGTGTTTTAATATGTCTTGTTATGTTTGAGTGTGTTTTAATATGTCTTGTTATGTTTGAGTGTGTTTTAATATGTCTTGTTATGTTTGAGTGTGTTTTAATATGTCTTGTTATGTTTGAGTGTGTTTTAATATGTCTTGTTATGTTGAGTGTGTTTTAATATGTCTTGTTATGTTTGAGTGTGTTTTAATATGTCTTGTTATGTTTGAGTGTGTTTTAATATGTCTTGTTATGTTTGAGTGTGTTTTAATATGTCTTGTTATGTTTGAGTGTGTTTTAATATGTCTTGTTATGTTGAGTGTGTTTTAATATGTCTTGTTATGTTTAGTGTGTTTTAATATGTTTAGTTTAAGTATGTTTAGTAAGTCTTAGTATATTCAGTATCATTTAAGTGGGTGTTGATAAAGATAAGTAAATATTACGTGAAGACGATTGGGATAAGTTTTGAGACGCCAGTGTAAACAAGGTCTTATATCAGTGTAAACAAGGTCTTATATCAGTGTAAACAAAGTCTTATGCCAGTGTAAACAAGGTCTTATATCAGTGTAAACAAGGTCTTATGCCAGTGTAAACAAGGTCTTATATCAGTGTAAACAAGGTCTTGTGCCAGTGTAAACAAGGTCTTATATCAGTGTAAACAAGGTCTTATATCAGTGTAAACAAGGTCTTATATCAGTGTAAACAAGGTCTTATGCCAGTGTAAACAAGGTCTTATGCCAGTGTAAACAAGGTCTTATATCAGTGTAAACAAGGTCTTATATCAGTGTAAACAAGGTCTTATATCAGTGTAAACAAGGTCTTATATCTACACTACATACGTCTTAATTTTCTTGTCGTTTTTTGATCATTCTTGGACAATCGGTATAAAGTATCGTCTCTTAGGCCTTCCACCTCCACGATGCTGCGTTGTTGGGCCGCCTCCATCGGTAAACACAGTCTAAATAATCCCAACACACGTATCAGCAAACTCACTTACATAAATATGGATTATGACGGAGAGAAGAGAATTTTTTTTAACTTTTTCTCATGGTGGGTTGGTGATAAGATGCACATACACCTCACATACACCATAAATATACCACTCACATACACACAAACACACACATACAGATAAGAGGCGCAGTTACAAGTCACCTTCTTCACCCTTGGTTGTACACATGAAGCCCACCAGCTGAGACAGTGTTTGTTTCCCTGGCGAGAGGAAGACACACTCAGTGAGCCCATACCTTACAGGGAAGATGCGTATGTTCAGCTAGTCACTCAGCCATGGTCAACATCCCTTCCCGGGTCTGTGTTACAATGATGATTTTACGAGTCTTAAAATAGTGGTGTTGACTCTCTCTCTCTCTCTCTCTCTCTCTCTCTCTCTCTCTCGCTCTCTCCATACGCTTCGGTCACCAGCAGTAAAAGTTTTATACGGCAGAGTTACATCACGGCCGGGTTGTTGAGGAAGACCTGACTAGGATGACCTGATGGCCTCCACAGGTCATGAGGGGGTTGGCATGTACCTGGAGGTGATCATGCCAGGTCTGACCTCTAAATTAATGCCCGGATAGGAGGTGAGGGAGGGGGGGGGGGGGAACATCCAGCAATGACGCCGGCCAAATAGATACCTCCTGATTCTGCGGACCGGATGTAAATACTGGGGTTAAATCCGTGACTATCGTACACGAGGGAATATTGTTATACCTGTAGAAGGCTGAGAAACACCAGAGGCTATCGTACACGAGTGGTAGTCATCGTATAATAGATACTTTACGTTCTTGACTGATTTTAATTAACGTAATGCATGGTTATCGTACACGAGGGGATATTGTTGTACATGTAGAAGGTTAGGCAACACTAGAGGCTATCGTACATAGATGATAGTTATCGTATTCTAGTTACTGTGTGTTATTTTTCCGCTGGATGTAAACTAATGTACTCTGGGAGACCACAAACAACCTGCAGTTACCGTGGGCGTATGGTAAACAGTGTGTGTGTACGTGAGATACCGGATGCTGTGGTGCCTATGTCAACATGTCGGTTCGTGATGATTGTGCAAGAGTAAATATGGCCGTAGTTTGGAAGGCCACGACCCTACCTTAAGCGTATGACCATTATCGTTCATCAGAGTCTGGATACAACTGATTGGCTGTCATGCATAAGGTAAGAATGATGTCATGGTTATCGTCTATACATATCGCCGGCTATCGTAAGTAAATGTCTAATATCGTTAGTCTGCCTTATGTGGTTCGATATCCAAACTCACAAATAATCGTAATTTTTTTTTCCTCGTAAGTGAAGATCTAAGACTGGAACTAAATGTAAACAAACACAATCCCAGATAATCGTACAATAATTCCAAATTATCGTAAATTAACCCAACTATCGTATCTATATATAAGACGATACATTCCTTTAATAAATTCCATTAAGAGCTTTAGCCATGAAAATAGGTTGAGGACGATAAAGATAGGAAGAGATTTTAGTCGACTGTTTTAAGTTTTTGTTGGTCACATAAGGCAGGCGGTCATGTTGTAGGGCAAGGTTGAGGACCCCATCTAATGTCCACTGAGAGAGACCCCCCGCCACCTTGCCGGCCGGACTCCTGCTCTTTCGTCTGGCAGCGGTGTTATGTTATTGCTGGTGCTTCTTAACTCTCAGGAGAGATAGAGAGAGAGAGAGAGATAGTTAGAGGATAGATAAATAGCGAAAGAGAGAGAGAGTTACCCAGAAACAAAGAGAGAGAGAGATAGTTAGAGGATAGATAAATAGCGAAAGTGAGACATAGTAATCCAGAAAGAGAAAGAAAGTCATAGATAGAGAAAGAGAGCGAGAGAAAGACAGAGATAGATAAATAAAGACATAAAGACACATATAAATAAAGTGAGGCAGTCGGGGAGAAAGAAAGATAAATAGAGAAAATAAAATCAATCAAATTTTTTCCCGTTTTCTGATCACCGAAAGATAATAATTATTTTTTTTTCGTGGTTTTCGCCTTATCGTTTTTTAATGGAGTTTTCGTGTTTCAATATTTTTTGCGTTTCAGTTTCTTCAATAATATAAAACTCACTCTAAAAATATATTAAAACTCATAAATAAAAAATATGTGATAATAATTGTTTCTTGCGATTGTGTATCTGTAAAATAATTTCTTCGTATTGTGTCTATGTGATTGTAATATGTTCTTGTTTATTTCTATTTCTTGTTATTTTGATTTATTTAATTATTATTTTTGTTCGTTTTTGTCGTAGTTTTTTATTTATTTTATTTTGTATTGTTATTTTTGTCTTTATTCCTCTCTCTCTCTCTCTCTCTCTCTCTCTCTCTCTCTCTCTCTCTCTCTCTCTCCTAATACACCATGTACTTCAGTAAACACAAACATCGACTGAAATTACCTGAGACACTAGACTGTAATTGACTGAACGAATTGATGAGTGTAATTGAGGACTGACGTGAGACAGTTAATTGAGGCACAGATTGTTAGTGAAGCCAGTTAGTGAAGCCAGTTAGTGAAGCCAGTTATCCAGTTAGTGATGGGAAGAAGGTGTTTGTAAGTCTGACAGCAATTTTTCTCGTCTCTAGTTCGACCATCCAGGCGAACGATATCCAGTCTTTTGTTCTGCTTGCACTGGCGATTGTTTTGTGGTATGTGTTATGTCTTTATTATGGATGCTTACGCCAGGCGAATGTTTGCTTGCCTTTTGTGTTCACTGGCGGTCAAATGATGAGGTATAGCTTCTATCTGTCTCTTAGTAAACTCGTAATCACAAACTTCAAGGGACTCAGTAAACATTGTGTATGTGTGTGTGTGTGTGTGATGGTGGTGGTCGTGGTAGTTGATGATATTGGTCGTTAACAGTATCACAGTTCATTAACCACCACAACCACCATTCACAACCACCATCCATCATTGTGAATCACCTCCTCCTCCTCCTCTAGCTGGCCACTTTCCCACACACCTACGCCCTGGGTGTTGCGTCAGGCGTTGGGTGTCCCGGGACCAAGGTGAACCAGCTGGTGCGGACCCTACCGATGGTGGTGGTGGGGGGGGGGGGGGGGGGGGGTCACGGGTCACGGGTTAATTGCATGGGGGGTTTTATGAAGGGGGGTTAGAAAGGTGGGGGGGGGGGGTGGAAGCTGAGGTGGGGGTGGAGAAGTGGAGAGGTGTTGGGGGTGGAGAGATGCGAGTGAGGGTGGATGGTGAAAGTAAAGATGGTAATTGTGGTGGTGGTGGATGAAAGTGGTGATGGTAGTGGCTTTTGGTACGTTAAGGAGGAAGATAATGGTGGTGATTGGGGTTCCTGTGTGATGATAATGGTGGGTAGTTGTGATGATGATGATGATGGTGGTGGGTGTGAGAGGCAAAGGCTGGTTGGTGATGTTCATTGAAAAGAGAATAGGTGATAGTGATGGTGGTAGTGATGATGATGGTGGTGGTGATAAGAAGTGTGTAAATAAAGAGGAGATTCACTGGAATATCTCCCTCTCTCCCTTGAGCACCCCCCCCAGAACCCCCCCCCCCGCCCCGCACCCCCGCCCCCCCCGCACCCCGCCCCATTCCCCCGCCCCGCACCCCGCCCCCTGCCCCCAGGTATTGTGGTTGACTCGGGCCAGGTATAAATAGGTATTTAATTACATTACGTGTATATGACATACTCAGCGAGGCCGTCCACACACACACACACACACCTGTAGTTATACCCGGCGCACACGGCATTATATTAGGGAGCATGTCAGGTGTATAGCGTGAGGTATGATGTGGCATAATGTGCATATTCCTCTTAAGATAGATAGATAGATCGTCATAGTTTCACGTTGATTCGTCATATATATAAACAGTACAGGCGTGCAGATAATGGTAAACAATAAAATAAAGCCCCAGAAAGCTGTTAAAATAATATCCCCTTAATGTTTCT
>CAUDMG010003192.1:345000-355000 GCA_958450375.1 Homarus gammarus | reverse complement strand
GTCCTCCTGATGGTGTATGTGTTATGTATGTAGGTCTATTGTGTGAATTATTAACCCAGGAATCTAAATCAAATTAATTCTTAGCTAAAGGGCATCTAATAATATCGGTACAGGCAAGGAATGAGAATATACGGGATATATTCATTTAAATATATCAATAGAACCAGTTTTCTTTTATAAAATTATGATGATTGTCTGTTACGATATATAATGTACTATTTTTTACATAAATAATGCTTTTATAGGTCTAAATTACTGAATATACCTGTACGTACAAAAAGTGGATTTATATCTATGTTACCCCTTTAAATTTACTACATTTTCTCTCATTCACGTCTTGAGTTTTTTATGGATAACTCGTCCATTTTTTATTGACGCCTTAATTTCTAGGTTGAGGTGAATCATGTGGCGATTTAAATGATTATCGGGAAACATTGACCTAATCTAACTTAACCTAAATTAACCTAAATTAACCTAACTTAACCAAACCCAACCTTGAGCGAGAGAAAACGTGCCTAAATTTGTGTATAATATAAGAAACTTTTATTTTCTCTGGCGGTATACACTGTCCCTACTGTAGTGTTGAACCATGAAGCCAAGAAAACACCCAATACATTCAAATATGGTTGTGAAAAGTAAACAATAACAATTACTGCCACAAATTGGGTTGTTATTGAGTGATAGATAGATATTTGTGTATTAAAATCGTAATACAAGTTCGCATTGGCTCTTCATGTATATAGAGTACAGGTATACAGATAATGGTCCTTTTGTTCATGGTCTTATAGTGAGAGGTCATGGTCGTATAGTGAGAGGTCATGGTCTTATAGTGAGAGGTCATGGTCGTATAGTGAGAGGTCATGGTCCTATAGTGAGAGGTCATGGTCTTCTAGTGAGAGGTAATGGTCGTATAGTGAGAGGTCATGGTCTTATAGTGAGAGGTCATGGTCTTCTAGTGAGAGGTCATGGTCCTATAGTGAGAGGTCATGGTCGTATAGTGAGAGGTCATGGTCCTATAGTGAGAGGTCATGGTCTTATAGTGAGAGGTCATGGTCTTCTAGTGAGAGGTCATGGTCCTATAGTGAGAGGTCATGGTCTTATAGTGAGAGGTCATGGTCGTATAGTGAGAGGTCATGGTCGTATAGTGAGAGGTCATGGTCGTATAGTGAGAGGTCATGGTCGTATAGTGAGAGGTCATGGTCGTATAGTGAGAGGTCATGGTCCTATAGTGAGATGTCATTGTCTTATAGTGAGAGGTCATGGTCTTATAGTGAGAGGTCATGGTCTTATAGTGAGAGGTCATGGTCTTCTAGTGAGAGGTCATGGTCTTATAGTGAGAGGTCATGGTCCTATAGTGAGAGGTCATGGTCTTCTAGTGAGAGGTCATGGTCTTATAGTGAGAGGTCATGGTCCTATAGTGAGAGGTCATGGTCTTCTAGTGAGAGGTCATGGTCTTATAGTGAGAGGTCATGGTCCTATAGTGAGAGGTCATGGTCTTCTAGTGAG
Source organism: Homarus gammarus (assembly GCA_958450375.1). Lineage (NCBI taxonomy): Eukaryota > Metazoa > Arthropoda > Malacostraca > Decapoda > Nephropidae > Homarus > Homarus gammarus. Next base: position 353,494 of record CAUDMG010003192.1, on the reverse strand, counting down.
AGGTCATGGTCTTATAGTGAGAGGTCATGGTCTTATAGTGAGAGGTCATGGTCTTATAGTGAGAGGTCATGGTCTTCTAGTGAGAGGTCATGGTCTTATAGTGAGAGGTCAGAGATATATGACAACAGGCTAACGTGACTGACACACTGGGCTGACTCGTAACTATTCCCTAATCCACACACACTGTCAGGACACACTGTCAGGAGACACTGTCAGGACACACTGTCAGGAGACACTGTCAAAATGCTGTTGATAACCCCGATCGTCACTCGCAGTGTTGCAAATGTTTGTGTACTGACATATTGATGACTGTTACACCTGTTGATGACTGTGACTAGTGCATGTGTGTGTGTGTGTGTGTGTGTGTGTGTGTGTGTGTGTGTCTATGTGTGTGTGTGTGTGTGTGTGTGTGTGTGTGTGTGTCTGTGTGTGTATGTGTGTGTGTGTGTGTGTGTCTGTGTGTGTGTGTGTGTGTCTGTGTGTGTGTGTGTGTGTGTGTGTCTGTGTGTGTGTGTGTGTGTCTCTGTGTGTGTGTGTGTGTGTGTGTCTGTGTGTGTGTGTGTGTCTGTGTGTGTGTGTGTCTGTGTCTGTGTGTGTGTGTGTGTGTGTGTGTGGAAAGAGATCTCTCGGTGGTGCTCTGGTGGGTGATTGGGGGAGACACTTATATATGTGAGCGGCCGGTGGTTTGGGGGAAGAGGCATGTGTGCGTGTGTCTGGGTGAGTGGGTGGGTGGGTGGGTGGGTGGGTGGGAGAGAGAGAAGCAGGTATATGTGTCTAGAGTCTTCGGTGGGTTAAGAGACAGGTGTGTGTGTCTGTGCGTGTGGGCGGTGGGTTGATGGACGGGTGGGTGGGTGGGTTGGTGGGTGGGAGAGACAGGTGTGTGTGGGCGGTGGCTCCCTCACCACGCCCAGGTCTGCACCCCTCACCTCCCCTCCCTCACCTGGACCCCTCAGAGCCAGAGGGGAACAGACGAGGATGAGGGAGGACAGGACTCCCGACCATCGTGCAGGGGACGTAGGGCCGGGAATGGCTCGTCTTGCCTAGCTCTGTATTGATGATCTTTGACGCGGGAATGCAAAAAGGAGGAAGCCCTCTCTTGATTGGTCGAACCGCGTGCTGCCTGGACGCTCATTGGTTGCTGGACTGGTCTCAGGCGCAGGTCCCCTTTGTTGGTTGGTCAGTTACGGAGAGTTTGGCCAGGTCGCCCCTTGACTGCCGTCTGTTTTACTTGAGTTTTACAAGATAATTACGTTTTTTCGAGCTTTTGTTGACGAATGCTATTGTAAGTTTTGTTTTGTAGGTGTGAGAGGGACCAGCGGGGGGCTGACGAAGGTGTGGAGGGGGAGGCGGGGTGGTGGTCGTTACATTGTGAGACGGGGGCGCTACACAGAAGAAGTAGGAGTGTGGTGTGGGCGGGGGGCGGTGTGTGTGGCTCTGTGTGGCGTATAAAGTGTAGAGAGACGGGTTAGGCGCTCAGCAACCGGTGGCGACCGAGCGACAGAGTACACACGACCAGCTGTACACCAGCCGTGTCAACCAACTGTTGAAGTAGCCAGCTGTCTACTCTTCCTCCGGGCCAGAGTCCTAGACAAGCCTCTATTGGTGCTGTGTGGCGGAGGTGAGGCAGTCCCCGTGAGACGCTCCACAGTCTAAGGACGCTGTGGTAGACGCTGCTGTGGCACTTTTGTTGTAGTGTTGTGCGTGGACACCAGCCATGGGTCGCTCCTACACCACCCTCGGCCAGGGCTCGGCCCTGCTCCTCCTGGTCCTTTTGGCGGCTTCGGCCTCGGCCTATGATATCACCCGCCGCCCAGGACTCCGGCACTACACCAAGAGATCAGGTAGGTCAGCAGTCCCTGTCTTTACCTGGCTATTTCACCTGGGGGAGGCCCAGGTGACCCTAGTCATTACTGGCACGAGAGGCACTCAACCTCCTTGTTTAAATATAGGAGAGTAGAGGGGGGGGTGAAGAGGAAGGAGAAGGAGGGAATAAAGGGCGAGGGAGGGGGGTGTTTTGACTCTTTGGGTAACTGTATCACAAAGGCGTGAAGGGCAGGTAAGTTGTGTCATCGACGAAGGAAGAGTTACTTTAGTTACTCTCGACCATGAAGTAGTGAAGCGACAGGTGAGTTGGTCATTAGTGGGAGAAAGATTTACTCCCACTTGTTACTCTTCCACTGTAGTAGGAGGAGAGACACTTACTCCCCAAAAGGCCGATCCCAGAAACGTGGTAGTACTGTGGCCAGATCACCTCCTTTGTGCCGCAGTTGAGGTCAGACAGAGAGACGCCTCGCTGGGATGGTGGTCAACCTAAGAAAGTTTGAGTAACCAGATCTTTATGGCCTTCACCAGGTCCCCAGAGGCGCGTAAGATGAAGATTTCTCTTAAGTCAAGATATAAGACTGTACTAAACTGGTTGACTTAAGATAAAACACAAAAAATGGCTCCAAAATTACACTGTAACTCTACTTTAACTACATCGGTTCTCTTAACACCATACAGAACTAAGGTACATAATCTTTACTTTAGTTTTTCTAATAACTGGTGTTAAATGAACGTATCTGGTTAAGGTAGAGTCACAGTGTAATTTTGAAGCCAACTTTTGTGATTTATCGCAAGTCAGCCAGGTTAGTACAGTCTTGTATCTTGACTTACGAGAAATCTTCATCTTACGAGCCTCTGGGGACGAGGAGTCAGGGTAGCGTGTCAACTTGGTCTACTCTCCTTTGTTTCGTTGAGTCAAGAGGCGAGGTGAGACGTGAGTGAAGTGAGGAGGAGAGTGTTGTATTACAGACTCAATTAGTTCAGTGAGAGTCAGCAGGCGAGCATCGACCTCAACCTGCTGAGAGAGAGAGAGAGAGAAAGTGAGACAGTGAGAGAGAGAGAGAGAGAGAGACAAAACATTTAATGATTATCTCAAAACCCTCAAAATACCATCATTTTCAACTTATCCCTGACGACTAAAATCAATGACTTCCTTTGTTTAGTCATGTTCGCAATTTTCTTCCATTACTTTCTTTAGACAACCGTAACTCATGAACGCTAAGATATATCAACAAAATCTCTACACCAACATGGTTATTAAATCCACGTCTAGGACACTGGAATGTACAATTAGCCCCATTATCAAAGGTCAGAGGTCAGGGCTCATTTCAATTCTCACATGCAAAGATAGACCTTGGTCACTTTAGATTTTGTTGAGTCTGTCTCTTATTCGTTCATTGTGCTGTGGTGTTTTTCGTTGCCCTACTTCACGTTATCTAGTAGGGAGTTAAAGACCGAGCTCTCTTGGTTTCTAAAAGTGGATTGGGGATACCAGTTTACAAGTCATCTTTTCTAACTGAGGTTTCTAACAATGGGTTCTGTCTCAGCCAATAATTAAGGTCTTAAATCAAGGTTAAGGTATCTATCTGTTAACAGTGGTGGTTTCTAACGGTAAGTCAGGTCTAACAGTCGCAGTTTCTAACAGGGGGTCAAATCTAACAGACAGAAGACAAACAGACAGAAAGATCGACTCAAAGCAGATAGAGAGGAAGACAGACTCAAGATAAGCAGAGAGAAAGACAGACTCAAGATAAGCAGAGAAGAAGACAGACTCAAGGTAAGCAGAGAGGAAGACAGACTCAAGGCAGACAGAGACAAAGGGCTAGACAAAAAGAAACCAGGATGAAAATTCACTCAAGTTCGTAAGACAAATTACAAACAAACGAACGACCGACCTAACTAACGAACAAACGAACGAACGACCGACCTAACTCACGAACAAACGACGAACTACCTAATTACCTAACTAACTGACTGACTAACTACCAAGGAGGTTAACATGAGGGAATTGAACTCCACAACAGTTATAAATAGTTAGACTGATGTTGTAACTGTGTGGATCAGACTGGAACCTTCCTTACAGGCCAGTTATGTGGAGTGTAGATCTGTAGTCCAGTTAATGTAGTGTGACTGTTAGTGCTACCATCACCACCACCACCACTACTACTACTACCACCACCACCACCACCACTACTACTACTATCACCACTATTACTACCACCACTACTAAAACCACCAATACTGTCACCACCACCACTATTTTAACCACTACCACAATCACTATCACCACTACCACAACCACTACTACTACCATCACCACTACCACAACAATAACAACAGTACCAGCAGATAATGGAGGCTGGGTACGAGTGTCCTGGGGTACTGTGGGGGGAAGGAGGGGGATTGGGGGAGAGGGGGGGGAGGAGGGTATATCCTCAGTGTCAGAGGGGAGGAAGCCTCAGCAAGTGGCCATATGAGCATGATCCTGGATCGGCCTGAGCCAGACTATTGTCACACTTACCTCCCCTCATCTCTCCCCTCACCTCTCCCCTCACATCACCTCTCACTCCTCCCTTAAACCTTTCCCATCACCCCTTACACCTCCCCTCACTCCTCCCATCACCTTTCCCTTCACATCAACCCTCACACCTCCCCTCACCCCTCCCTCACATCTCCCCTCACCTCTCTCTCATCCTTACTCCTCCCTCATCTCTCCCCTCACATCTCTCCTAATCCCACTTTACATCCCTTCCCTTACTCTCTACTCTTTCCCCTTACTCTTTCCCTCACCTGTCCCCTTAGATCTCCCCTAACTCCTCCTTTCCCCTCACCCCTCTCCTACCCTCTCACCTCTCCCCTCACCTCTCCCCTCACCTCTCCCTTCACCTCTCCCCTCCCTGCTGCTGTGGTAGTGATCATTAAGAATTTATACAGTCCTACTCTCGTTGCCTCACTCGACTGCGACAGATTACATTGTATTTTACATTTAGTTCAGTTTACCCTCGATCCTGACCAATTCTACTGCTGTGTGTTGCATTGTTGAAGCTTCTCATTGTTATGCATGGTTTATTTCTCTTATATGAGGTACGTGCTGGGTGTGGTGTGGTGTGGTATGGTGTAGTGTGGTGTGGTGTAGTGTGGTGCTGTGGTAGTGTAGTCTGGGTGGGTGTGATGTTGTGTTGGGGTACTGTAAGCTGGCTAGGTGTGGTGTGGATTTAGAGCACTGTAAGCTGGGTGTGGTGTGGTTTTGGGTTGTGGTGTTGTTGCACTGTAAGCTGGGTGTGGTGTGGTGTTTTGGGGCACTGTAAGCTGGGTGTGGTGTGGTTTTGGGTTGTGGTGTTGTTGCACTGTAAGCTGGGTGTGGTGTGGTGTTTTGGGGCACTGTAAGCTGGGTGTGGTGTGATGTTTTGGGGCACTGTAAGCTGGGTGTGGTGTGGTGTTTAGGGGCACTGTAAGCTGGGTGTGGTGTGGTGTTTTGGGGCACTGTAAGCTGGGTGTGGTGTGATGTTTTGGGGCACTGTAAGCTGGGTGTGGTGTGGTGTTTAGGGGCACTGTAAGCTGGGTGTGGTGTGATGTTTTGGGGCACTGTAAGCTGGGTTTGGTGTGGTAATGGGGCACTGTAAGCTGGGTGTGGTGTGGTGTTTAGGGGCACTGTAATCTTGGTGTGGTGTGGTGTTTAGGGGCACTGTTAGCGGGGTGTGGTGTTTGGTGCATTTTACAGAGCCATAAAATCGGTCCAGTATATTGAAGTGATCAGAAGACCTTGTAACACGGACCACTGTTAAAGTTATCCCATCCAGTTTTATGCATGCCTACCCTAGTGAGTGTTGTGATGTGCTGTGATGTGTAATGCCACCACCACACACTCTCTCTCTCTCACCCTACCACACTCTTATTCTCTTCCACACACTCACTCTCATACACACACTCATTCTCTCATGTTACTCACTCACTTTCCCATACACTTACATTCCACCACACACCCTCAACACACACTCACTTTATCACACACTCACTCTCCCACAGACACACATACACTCCCACACACTCCCACGCAAACACACTCCCATGTATATACTTTATGTGTCTGTGTCTGTGTCTATCTATATATATATATATGCGTGGGGGGAGGCGTGCGTCTGCCTGTCTGTGTGTCTGTGTCTGTGTGAGCTTTAGTACGTCGCAATACAGAGTGAGAGGAGATTTGGTAACCCAGGATGGTGAAGCTTGCTAAGTGGTGCATCCTGTACTGCCTGTGTGTTGTTTCCCAGGATGAACAACGTCCACCATCCTGTACTGCCTGTGTGTTGTTTCCCAGGATGAACAACGTCCACCATCCTGTAATGCCTGTGTATTGTTTCCCAGGATGAACAACGTCCATCATCCTGTACTACCTGTGTTGTTTCCCAGGATGAACAACGTCCATCATCCTGTACTGCCTGTGTGTTGTTTCCCAGGATGAACAACGCCACTGTAATTTTTTTACCAATAGATCAGATCCACGACACTGTAAACATCTTAAGAGTGTTTATAAGTCTCCAAGTAATGTTTATGTGTTTAAATAATGTTTTATAAGTAGTGTGATATGTGTATTTATAAGTAGAATGTGTTTATTTACTTGTATTGTGAATTAAGTTGTTGCTTCATTCACAACCTGTACAATCTTCCATCACAACACTTCATTATTGTTGTTCGTGTTTGTTCTTGTTCGTGTTGTTGTTATCTTTGTTGTTGTTGTTGTTGTTCAGAGGGCCACACGTCTCCCTCCCTCATATACTATTACGGTGATAGAATAAAACGGTCCTCCATTGGGCCGCTATCTGTGTGTGTGTGTTCGTAGAGCATGTGGACCATATAAGATACCTTGGCTGTGTAAATGGGGATGAGGGGGTAATGGTAGAGATATTAATGGGTAAAAATGAGGGTAGGAGGGCCGGAGGGTAATGGTAGAGATATTAATGGGTAAAAATGAGGGTAGGAGGGCCGAGGGGTAATGGTAGAGATATTAATGGGTAAAAATGAGGGTAGGAGGGCCGGAGGGTAATGGTAGAGATATTAATGGGTAAAAATGAGGGTAGGAGGGCCGGGGGGTAATGGTAGAGATATTAATGGGTAAAAATGAGAGCCAGGAGAAAGATAAAATTGAAATTGATGATTGAAATTATATCCTGTAGTCCATAGAGACATACAACAGCTGACGGGATTGTTAAATATATATTCAAGTGTAGTGGGCCATGGTCGCCAACCCTCAGACACATTGACTGATTAAGTGCTAAGTTAGTAAGACAGGTGGGATTAGTTCTTACAGTTTCAACCAGGTGAAGATTAACAAAGTTTGAGAGGAAAGTCGCTATCTTAATTTGGGGGAAATATTTTGATGGCGTCAATGTTAATATTTTCATTTTAATGTTAAGAATATAAAACTAATCTTATTTTTTAGTGTAAACAATGTTGAAATTTGATATAAACAACCTCTATTGTTTACATCCAGAGACGAGAACATACTCCTCCAGGCTTCCCACACTGGTTGCAAATATCCGAGTGTGTTTACATTCTGTGGCCGTATTAACATCGTCTTCGTCACATTATGTTTATGTCGTCTCTCCTCAACACACAGTCTAGACATAAACACAAAGACATAGACACAAAGACATAAACACGAAGACATAAACACGAAGACATAAATCAAGACAACAATAAAGTCTTCTTATGCTTTACACACAAGTTTATTGAGGAGTTTTATAAGGGAATCTTTTTTGGGGTGAGTGAGTGAGTGAGTGAGTGAGTTTAGTGAGTGAGTGAGTGAGTTTAGTGAGTGAGTGAGTGAGTTTAGTGAGTGAGTGAGTGAGTTTAGTGAGTGAGTGAGTGAGTGAGTGAGTGAGTGAGTTTAGTGAGTGAGTGAGTGAGTTTAGTGAGTGAGTGAGTGAGTGAGTTTAGTGAGTGAGTGAGTGAGTGAGTTTAGTGAGTGAGTGAGTGAGTGAGTTTAGTGAGTGAGTGAGTGAGTTTAGTGAGTGAGTGAGTGAGTGAGTTTAGTGAGTGAGTGAGTGAGTGAGTTTAGTGAGTGAGTGAGTGAGTTTAGTGAGTGAGTGAGTTTAGTGAGTGAGTGAGTGAGTTTAGTGAGTGAGTGAGTGAGTTTAGTGAGTGAGTGAGTGAGTGAGTTTAGTGAGTGAGTGAGTGAGTTTAGTGAGTGAGTGAGTGAGTGAGTTTAGTGAGTGAGTGAGTGAGTGAGTTTAGTGAGTGAGTGAGTGAGTGAGTTTAGTGAGTGAGTGAGTGAGTTTAGTGAGTGAGTGAGTGAGTTTAGTGAGTGAGTGAGTGAGTGAGTTTAGTGAGTGAGTGAGTGAGTTTAGTGAGTGAGTGAGTTTAGTGAGTGAGTGAGTGAGTTTAGTGAGTGAGTGAGTGAGTTTAGTGAGTGAGTGAGTTTAGTGAGTGAGTGAGTGAGTTTAGTGAGTGAGTGAGTTTAGTGAGTGAGTGAGTGAGTTTAGTGAGTGAGTGAGTGAGTTTAGTGAGTGAGTGAGTTTAGTGAGTGAGTGAGTGAGTTTAGTGAGTGAGTGAGTGAGTTTAGTGAGTGAGTGAGTGACCATTAGACCCCGTAAAACAATAGAACAAGGCCCATCACAATAGGGGGCCCCATCACAACAGAGGGGCCCATCACGACAGGGGGGGGCCCATC
>CAUDMG010003192.1:325000-340000 GCA_958450375.1 Homarus gammarus | reverse complement strand
GGAGGGAGGGAGTCAAGGTGGGTGGCAAGAAGGGAGGGAGGAGAGAGAGATAGGGAGAGGGACAAGAAGGGAGGGAGGGAGGAAGGAAGGGTGGTGGAACAGTGGGAAGGAGGGAGGGAGGAAGTGTTGTGGGCACAGTGCCAACACAAGGGGGGGGGGGGTGTGGCGCCAGGCACTAGTTCCCTGACTCGTGGCACTGTTGGCTGTCAGGATGCCGCAAGACGTAGACCCTGTGTTAAGTTAGGTTACGTTACGTTAGGATAGGTTAGTTTACGTTTGGATGGGTTAGTTTACGTTAGGATAGGTTAGTTTAGGTTAGGATAGGTTAGTTTAGGTTAGGATAGGTTAGTTTACGTTAGGATAGGTTAGTTTACGTTAGGATAGGTTAGTTTACGTTAGGATAGGTTAGTTTACGTTAGGATAGGTTAGTTTACGTTAGGATAGGTTAGTTTACGTTAGGATAGGTTAGTTTACGTTAGGATAGGTTAGCTTACTTTAGAATAGGTTAGTTTAGGATAGGATTGGTTACTTTAGGTTAGGATAGGTTAGGTTAGGATACATACTGGCCATATTGTTGTATGGTCAGTACTGATGTGTGGGTCAGGAGCGTGGACGCCTTCAGCAGACACCAGAAAGAGGTTTAGAGGCCTTTGGAATGTGGTGTTATAGACGAATGGTAAGAATAAGCTACTGGCAGCAAAACAAATAAAGAAGTACAAAAATTGGCAAAAAATAATGTGAGTAATATTGTGTAATTTTGTACAATATTAGAAAAGAGATATTTTGGCCGTATGATTAGGGATGAGGAGGATAATGGTAGAGATATTAATGGATAAGACTGGGGTAGGGAGTTAGGGTTAGGTTTGGGGAGAGGGGGGTTAGGTTAGGTTAGGGGGAGGGAGAGGGTGAGTAAGGTTAGGTTAGGGGGGGAGAGGGTGAGTAAGGTGTAGTGTCCTGGGAGGGCGGACGTGGCCTGCTTGTAGTCACCCCAACTGACCCACATCTGTCACCAATACTTATACCCAGGACGAATAACGACGCTGTGTACTCGTGAGGGACAAGACCATAAGATGCAGTCAAGAGAAGACAAAAAAAAATTCGTGACCTAAACGAAACGAGTAACAAAAACATGATTCTCTTCTCTTCTTGATAATTTTTCTATGATATTTTTTCGATTTTAGGCAGATTATAATTATATTTCACATTTTTCTTTCGTTTTAGTAATGAGTGAATGATGAATGATGTTGTCCGCCCTGCGAAAAGAAAAAATTCGAGTCCGATGATCCTATTCTGTCATGTAAACAATTAATTTTCTTGTGCTTGGTGTATCCGGCTTACATAATGGATTTTACGTCACGTCAAATGTTCGTCACGTGAAATATTATCTCATTATCTTAGGTGAAGTTGATTAAAGGATAATTAATAGATGTATTATGCAAATTAACTCCAGAAATTCACTGAAGATAGAACTAATATTTACGCCATATTGCCAAACCAACTTAATGTAACCTGAAATTAATAAGAAATCAATGGTAAGTGACTTTGTCTTCAACCTTAACGCGAACTACCAACATATTGATCCAAAAGGTCGAATCTAATTAATTAAAAGACTAAAACTAACTAATCCAAACTAGATTCAAAATAAATTAGCAAACTTAATCCAATTATGTTTAAGCTTAGTATTTTCAAACTTTAATGAACACAAGTTTTTTTTTTCATCACTCTCGACACAGGTTATATTAAAAAAAAAAAAGTTAAACCAAATTATACACTGTTCACTAATTCAGTATTCTGGAGGCGAGACGAGATGAATGAGGTTAGTTTAATCCAATTATTCAAGGGGGGGGGGGTGACGGGGTGGGGGTAGGGCTGGCTTGATTATAATTTAGTCATCTGGTTATACAGTAAATATTTCAGTAGTCGTAAGTATAGAGTTATATTAGGTGGAAGAAAAATATGGTGGGTTGGTTGACTTTAGATGAAACGCGGGGATTTAGTCTCTCTCTCTCTCTCTCTCTCTCTCTCTCTCTCTCTGTGGGTGTCGGGTTGTGTATCATAATTTACCTCAGCTGAAGAGAACGTGAGTGTGAACGTTAGCCACCACCACCACCACCACACGTTCATACCTTCACCATGATCTTAGGGGAATGTTTACGTTCATTTTAAGGAGAGTATTGGTGGATTCGTTCATTTATGGGGGATTGATACTGTGGGCGTTCTTGAGATGCGTTCTTTTAGGGTGTTCTTGGGGGGTTACGTTCTTTAAGGGGATACGTTCTCTCACCATTCCCACTCCATCGTTCTTGTCTACATTTCTATACTGGTGCATATTGTCTCTCTGCCAGGTGTACGATAACTTACCTTCCCTGATTACTGCCAGGTGTTCGATAACTTCCCTACCCTGATTACTGCCAGGTGTTCGATAACTTCCCTACCCTGATTACTGCCAGGTGTTCGATAACCTCCCTACCCTGATTACTGCCAGGTGTGCGATAACTTCCCTACCTTGATTACTGTCAGGTGTTCGATAACATCCCTACCCTGATTACTGCCAGGTGTACGATAACTTCCCTACCCTGATTACTGCCAGGTGTACGATAACTTCCCTACCTTGATTACTGCCAGGTGTACGATAACTTCCCTACCATGATTACTGCCAGGTGTACGATAACTTCCCTACCCTGATTACTGCCAGGTGTACGATGACTTCCCTACCATGATTACTGTCAGGTGTGCGATAACTTCCCTACCTTGATTACTGTCAGGTGTGCGATAACTCACCTGGCCTGATTACCCCCCGCCCTTAACTGCTCTTCAGACGCCATTAAGGTGTCGAGAGCCGTGTTATTACCTGCTCGTGTTCGGCCGTATACCAGGCACTGATGTACGATGCTTCTGGCCTCACCCGACGACCTCTTGCCTTTACTCATCGTCCCTGTTGTTCATGTTGTCGGGGCTCGATAATGAACTACTCCTCCTTCTTCACCCCCTCCTTCACCTCCTCCTCCTCCTGCTTCATGTGTTGTCTGTGTACGATAATGAACACTTTTTTTTTAACTCAGTAGCCATGGCGCGTGTGTGTGTGAGATACTAACTATATTCGACCTTCCTATTCTGGCCTGGGTACATTAATGAACACACACACACACACACTGACCGCTGCTTGATGACGCCCCTCGACTATTACAACACCTGACAACACCTTGACAACACCTTGACAACACCTCTCAACCTGGAGACGAGAATGACTGACATGGCTAAATATTTCTCTCTCCGTGCTAAGATTTTCATCACTGTAGGAAGTCAATATGAATCAATGTTCAATAATCAGATAAAACGACTCCTGTGTGGTAGTTCAGGCCATTAATAGCTGCAGCGCCACAATGTACACCATCAGCACCTACCACCGCCACTAGTACCAATACCACCATCTCGTACGACAATGTTACCCAGTACGTCAACACTCACTGCCTTGTACGACGTTTTCTTGTACGGTAGCGGGGTGGCGAACGGTGTTGCCATATCATGAGTATTGTTTATTGACAGTTTATGATCGATAGATGAGTGAGGAACCCGCAGGTAGTGAGGGGGCGCTTCTTGATAACTGTGGGGAGGGGGGGGGGGATGATGATGATGATGATGATGATGATGATGATGATGTTCTTTGGAGGGTGAGAGTGAGAGTGAGGGATTATCTTCTCTTTTCTCTTCTCTCCTTTAACACTGCCTCGTTCTCTCCCCTGCTGTAGGAGAGAACGATGGAGATGAAGGATGGGAGAGGGATGAGAGGGAACAGAAGTGGAAAAGGAAAAGAAAGGAAGAAGAGGGGAGGAAAGAGAGAGAGAGAGAGGAACAGAGAGAGAGAGAAAGAGAGGGGGGGGGAAGAGACGAGGCAGACACAAAGGGAAGAAGAAGAAGACAAGAATGAGGGATTGAAGGAAGGGAAAAACGTAGAGAGAAGGGGAGACAAGAAAAGGAAGAGAGAAAGAAGGATAAATAGAGGAGGAGAGAGAGAGAGAGAGAGAGAGAGAGAGAGACCAGGTATAAGAGGATTTATTCTGGATTCACACGGAGGCAGGAGAACCCGAGGATTGATCTGGATTACTTCTTGTTGTCGTTTTCGTAAGACCCAATATATGCAGCGGATTACTTGTTGCGTTCGTGAGAGTGAAGACGGATATATGGCAGGATGTGTTCGTGGTAGTGTTGATGGATATATATGGATTATTCGTTGCGTTCGTGGTATTGTAGGCGGATTTGTGTGGATTCCTTACAGTATGGGAAGTAATGGCTGTTAATATTATTGTAAACACCCAGAATAAATTGTAAGTTATCCATCTAGTTATTTTTATCTTTATCACGTATTTATATCTAAAATGGCGGCTAATTATCACCGAGACTCTACATATCTTCAGGATTCATTGGTGACCTCTTTTATGGTACGAGAACTTGGTGATTCTTGACCTAAATTGATGACGACAATCGATAGGGAGTTGGTATAGTTTTTTGTTGTGTTCGTGGCTGTGAAGTCGGATTGATACGGATTCTTTGTTTGGATTACGGGAACGACGGATGGAGGGGTGATCTCTCTCTCTTTCTCTCTCTCTCTCTCTCTCTCACAAAAGCACAAACAAACACACACATACTTACACACAAACACACTCAAACACACAAGTGGAAATACATCAGCAACTTATACAGCACACGCAAACACACACACAAACAAACACACAAACACACGCAAACAAACACACACAAACACAAACAAACAGACACACTAGTTGGAAGAGCACATCAGTGAGTCATCATATATTCTGTTTGTTTAGAGAAAAACTTCAACCCTTTGTCCTGCCCCGTATTGTGTGTGTGTGTGTGTGTGTGTGTAGTGACGCTGTTTATTTGTACAGTATATGTGTTCATCTGTGTATGTATGTATGTATGTATGTATTCACAGAGAGGGAACATGAAATTGGGCTTCAATATACCTAAGGGAAATATGCCTTAGAGAGAGAGAGAGAGAGAGAGAGAGAGAGAGAGAGAGAGAGAGAGAGAGAGAGACCTTCAACCATCATAATAACTAAACCAACACAACTCTCACTAAATTATTCATACCAAGCCTGACGGAGGAGGAGTGGGGGGAGAGGGGGGAGAGGGGAGAGGGGAGGGGAGAGAGTGGGGGGGGGGTGAGAGGAAGTATGGACGAGAGTGAGGGAGAGAGGGGGAGAGTAGGTAGTGAGAGGGAGAATGGGTGAAAGTGAGAGAGGTGTGAGGGTGAAAGTGAGAGAGTGAGGGTGAAAGTGAGAGAGAGTGAGGGTGAAAGTGAGAGAGAGTGTGAAATCCTTTGTGTTTGTTTTCCAGTAAGAATTATCTGTGTTTGTTTTGCTTTCTTTATGTTTTTTCTATGTCTAATCAAAGCATATTAAGTGTTTGTTTACATAGGGCGTCGTATTGTTTGTTTGTTTGTCATATCATTACGATGTGTTTGTTTACTGATGAAATAATGAAAGAGTTGTTTGTGTCGCTGTTTATTTGACACGAGACACGCTACTGTTTGTCATGTGTTTGTTTCCTTGACGTATAATAAAAGCCCGTTTGTTTGTCTCATATATTAACAGATGTTTGTGTGTCTTTGTTTCTTATATAATTACAGGTATTTGTTTGTTTCGTGTTTGTGTCTTTGTTTTTTTTCACCTAATTAACAGATATTTGTTTGTTTGTTTCTTATGTAATAAATCAGTGTTTGTTTGTTTGTCTGTTAAGCTCACATACTAACAGGTGTTTGTTTGTTTGTTTGTTTGTCTGTTAAGCTCACATACTAACAGGTGTTTGTTTGTTTGTTTGTGACAGGTGAGGGTGGCGCTCGACTAAAGGGACCATATCTCCTCTACTTATTGTCCTCCCCGTCCAACATGCATGCAGGTATGTCAGTCTGTCTGTCTGTCTGTCTGTCTGTCTGTCCGCTTGGCTATTCGATCTACACGAAGGATATAATTCTCTTTATTATTCCCCTCATTATCTTGTTTCTCTCTTTGTGTTTTTTTGTTTTTTTTTACGTTTTGTCGTTGTCTGTTTTTTTTTTGTTGTTGGTGTTTGTTCGTTGGTTGGTGTGTCTATCATTTTGTTTGTGTGTTTGTTTCTTGTTATATCTTATCTATGTCTTGGTTTTGTCTTAATTTATCTATTTATCTTATCTTTTTATGTCTCTCTCTCTCTCTCTCTCTCTCTCTCTCTCTCTCTCTCTCTCTCTCTCTCTCTCTCATACTCTTTCCTCTACCACTGTCGCAATTCTACCAACGTAATACAGGGTAGAATAACGTATATATATATATTGCTTCGAAAAAAAAAAATAATCAATGCCTTTAATTATTTATCTTACCTATAGTCAAACTACCTCAGTCTAACATAGCAATTAGGTCCTTAACTACGTGCTAAACTACCATACCCTGTGTTACCTATTACCGTTATCATAGATGACTAACGTAACGTAAATAATATATTGTATGAATTGATTAGAGTCAGTTAATATATATTTTTTGTATTAACTTGAAATCCAGCTTAAAATTAATGTTATTTTGATGTTAAATGTCTATAGTTAATCTTGCTGGATGTTAATTTATCCTATGTTAAATTGATGTTTGATGATCATGATGTTCTCCAAGTGTGTAAACATTAAAACAAACATCAGTGTTTAGGGTCATCCTACTCGCCCGCCGCCATTAATGTCAACAAAACACGACACGAACATCACCATTCAGGCTGAAGCGTTTGAAATTATTGTGTTAGTTCATCTTACATTGTTCAGACACGCCCACGAGCCATACCACTCTTTCATTTTAAGTTATTTTATGCATATTTACATTTCCAAATATAATTACCAAGCGTTATATTGTTAGAAAGGAGATATAATTATTTTATCCTCTGAACACTGGGAAGGACAAACTCAGACCCCCATTCCTCGCTTCCCTCGACTCACTCCATGGATAATGTCTGTGATTGGCTGAGAGTCGAACGTAAATAAATACAATTCTTAAGGAAACTGAGTTGAAACATATAGTATTTAGTGTAAACTCTCAAGATACAAGAAACTGTTATAATTTTTAATCTTATTGTACGAGTATTGTAAACGATTGTATTTTTTTTTTAGCTGATTATCTTCCACTTATTATGCTAACCTAACCTAATCTAACGTAACCTAACTTAACCTAAACATAACCTAACCAAACCTAACGTATACCTAACTTAACCTAAACATAACCTAACCAAACCTAACCAAACCTAACGTATACCTAACTTAACCTAAACATAACCTAACCAAACCTAACCTAATCTAACGTAACCTAACTTAACCTAAACATAACCTAACCAAACCTAACCTAATCTAACGTTACCTTTCAATAATATCTCGTATAATTACCAAACATCAAACACAAAATATAATACAAAAGCATCAAACATCACCGAGAGCTTAAAGTTAATCCTACTCTCCGTGACGTCACTGTAAACACCCCCTGGGACAAAAGATCATTAGGGTGGAGCATTTGAAATTAATCCTATCCAGTGCTTATCCTCTGAGACAACACAACACACTTACTCACTGTATAAGGTTGTCATAGTTACTTCACCTCACCTCTCCTCACCTCATCTACCTTCGTCTCACCTCACCTCACCTCATCTCACCTCAACCTCACCTCATCTACCTTCGTCTCACCTCACCTCACCTCATCTCACCTCACCTCACCTCATCTACCTTCGTCTCACCTCACCTCACCTTACCTCATCTACCTTCGTCTCACCTCACCTCACCTCATCTCACCTCAACCTCACCTCATCTACCTTCGTCTCACCTCACCTCACCTCATCTCACCTCACCTCACCTCATCTACCTTCGTCTCACCTCACCTCACCTTACCTCATCTACCTTCGTCTCACCTCACCTCACCTCATCTCACCTCACCTCACCTCATCTCACCTCACCTCACCTCATCTCACCTCACTTTACCCACCCATATTAGGTTAGGTTAGGTTAGGAACTTCAGGGTCGACAAAATAAGCACAAAAGAAAAACTCATTAAGATAAATTACCTGGAGAACACCTGAACTGTTCCTCAGGTAATGAACAACTTTTCTTGCCAACAAAAGTTTTCCAAAATGGCAAGTTTACGTGAGCAGGTAAACTAAGGTATACCCTCAGTATATGTAAAGTATACTATGGTATCTCACAGTATACCTATATAGTATACTGTAGACTATAGTCGTTAAAGACAGGTGTTGGAGGGGTATGTGTTGACTGTGACCTCGTTGACCTTATCGTTATACCCGCCACACCTGCCACACCTACCACACCTATCACACCCGCCACACCTGTCACACCTGCCATACCTATCACACCTGTCACACCTTAAAGAAAACGGCTATAGGCGAAGTCTAGGTTCATAGAAAACGGTGGTGGACGAGTGGGAGACTGAGGTACTACTGAGGGACTCTGGCTACTCGTTTTAGGTCATTTACTGAAGGCAGAGTCACAAGTCGCGGCAGTAAGGGAGAAAGACGAGTAAAATTACGGATTACAAGTCATTCCTTTAAATACCAAGAGAGGAAATGCTCCGAGCTTTAAATACCAAGAGAGGAAATGCTCCGAGCTTTAAATACCAAGAGAGGAAAATGCTCCGAGCTTTAAATACCAAGAGAGGAAATGCTCTGAGCTTTAAATACCAAGAGAGGAAAATGCTCCGAGCTTTAAATACCAAGAGAGGAAATGCTCTGAGCTTTAAATACCAAGAGAGGAAAATGCTCCGAGCTTTAAATACCAAGAGAGGAAAATGCTCTGAGCTTTAAATACCAAGAGAGGAAAATGCTCTGAGCTTTAAATACCAAGAGAGGAAAATGCTCCGAGCTTTAAATACCAAGAGAGGAAAATGCTCTGAGCTTTAAATACCAAGAGAGGAAAATGCTCTGAGCTTTAAATACCAAGAGAGGAAAATGCTCTGAGCTTTAAATACCAAGAGAGGAAAATGCTCCGTACTTTAAATACCAAGAGGAAAATGCTCCGAACTTTAAATGCCAAGAGAGGAAAATGCTCCGAACTTTAAATACCAAGAGAGGAAAATGCTCCGAACTTTAAATACCAAGAGGAAAATGCTCCGAACTTTAAATGCCAAGAGAGGAAAATGCTCCGAACTTTAAATACCAGAAGAGGAAAATGCTCCGAACTTTAAATACCAAAAGAGAAAATGCTCCGAATTTTAAATACCAAGAGAAGAAAATGCTCCGAACTTTAAATGCCAACAGAGGAAAATGCTCCTTCCTTTAAATACCAGGAGAGGAAAATGTTCCAAACTTTAAATGCCAAGAGAGGAAATTCTCCTTCCTTTAAATACCAGAAGAGGAAAATGCTCCAAATTTTAAATACCAAGAGAAGAAAATGCTCCGAACTTTAAATACCAAGAGAGGAAAATGTTCCTTCCTTTAAATACCAGGAGAGGAAAATGCTCCGAACTTTAAATACTAAGAGAGGAAATGCTCCTTCCTTTAAATACCAAGAGAGGAAAATGCTCCGAACTTTAAATACCAAGAGAGGAAAATGCTCCGAACTTTAAATACCAGGAGAGGAAAACGCTCCGAACTTTAAATACCAAGAGAGGAAATGCTCCGAACTTTAAATACTAAGAGAGGAAATGCTCCGAACTTTAAATACCAAAAGAGGAAAATGCTCCGAACTTTAAATACCAAGAGAGGAAAATGCTCCTAGCTTTAAATACCAAGAGAGGAAAATGCTCCGAACTTTAAATACCAAAAGAGGAAAATGCTCCAAACTTTAAATACCGAGAGGAAAATGCTCCTTCTTTTAAATACCAAGAGAGGAAAATGTTCCGAGCTTTAAATACCAAGAGAGGAAAATGCTCCGAGCTTTAAATACCAAGAGAGGAAAATGCTTCTTCAACTCTTCCTCCAGAAAGATGATTCCTGAAGAAGAACAATAACAAGAAAAAGAAGAACAAGATCACGAAGAACAAGATCAAGAAGAACAAGAATAAGAAGAACAACGATAAGAAGAAGTAAAACAAGAACAAGAACTAGAACAAAAAGTAAAACAAGATCAAGAAGAACAAGAATAAGAAGAGTTAAAACAAGAACAAGAACAAATAGTAGAAGAAAACAAGAAGAACAATGTGAAGATCTCTTGTGTGTACCGTATGTATGTATGTATGTATGTATGTATGTATATTGAGTAATCAGTGTTATTGTTATTGTACTAGAGAGTTATGGTTCCTTTAGAGTGTGTTAAGGCGCTGTGGGGATACTAATGCCTTTATGGGTGTTCATCTTAGTGTTGATGCCATTATGAATCTCTTTTATGCGTTGAGTGGGAACATTAGAGTGGGAGGAAGGAGAATGGTAGAGAGGGAGGGAGAGAGGGAAATCATGTTGGAAAGAGAGAGAGGCTGGTAAGGGGAAGGAAGGAAGGAAGGAGAGAGGAAGGAAGGAAGGAAGGAAGGAGAGAGGAAGGAGTGACGAAAATAAAGAATGAAAGAGAAGAAAGGAAGGAAAGAAAGAAAGAGAGAAAGAAAAAGAAAGAAAGAAAGAAAGAAAAAAGAAAGAATGAAAGAAAGAAAGGAAGAAAAAGACAAAAGCAAGAAAGGGAGAGAAAGTGAGATTACGTAAGAGGGATGAATAAAAAAATAAATAACAAAAGAGAAAAAATAGAAAAGAAGATAGAGAGAAAAGAGAAGGAACAAGAAAATAGGAGAGAGAGAGAGAGAGAGAGATAGAAAGAAAGAAAGAAAGAAAGAAAGAAGAGAGAGAGAGAGAGAAAGAAGAGAGAGAGAGAGAGAGAGACAATACAGAGACGTAAACACAAACATGAATCATAAAAACAGACAGAGGGAGTAAAAGACGCACAGAGGAAAGCACAAGAAATAGGGAGGAGGCAATACCATGCTAAGCCTCTCTCTCTCTCTCTCTCTCTCTCTCTCTCTCTCTCTCTCTCTCTCTCTCTCTCTCTAACTTTCCTCCCCAGGTGAAGGGAGTTCTGGTGTTTTCCCCCTAGAGAGTAATTACTAAGAGGCCCTCATCACCCTGGCCCTCATCACCCTGGCCCTCATCACCCTGGCCTTCCTCCTGGCCCTTATGCCCCCTGGGAGAGCTGGCCTACCGTTTTAAGAGAAGTTGTTATTAAGGGATGAGTTGTGATACGAGAAGACCGTGTTCCAATATTCTTCCGCCCTGCTCATACATACATACATACATACATCCATACATCCATACATACATACATACATACATACATACATACATACATACATATATACATTATAGTTAGGTTACTTTAGATTAGGTTAGATTATGCATGGTTAGGTTAGGTTAGGTTAGGTTAGGTTACTTTAGGTTAGGTTAGATTATGCATGGTTAGGTTAGGTTAGGTTAGGTTACTTTAGGTTAGGTTAGATTATGCATGGTTAGGTTAGGTTAGGTTAGGTTAGGTATAGTCTCAACGTGATTTTGACGTCATTTTCGCCGCTATCTCTTTATCTCGTCTCTCACGTGGGCTTTCTACTGCGTCTTTCACTTTGAGAGATAATATTTCTCCTGAGACGTTTTGAGATAGTGAATTGAACCTCTGTCACTTAATACTGAGGGTAAATGTTTATGTTTTGACTCTCTCTCTCTCTCTCTCTCTCTCTCTCTCTCTCTCTCTCTCTCTCTCTCTCTTTCTCTCTCTCTCTCCTCATATTCTTCTTGTTCTTGTTCTTCTTGTTCTTGTCTCTGTTCTTGTTTTTCTTGTTCTTGTTCTCCTTCTTATTATTTTTGTTTTTGTTCTTATTGTTCTTGTTGTTGTTGTTCTTGTTGTTGTTGTTCTTCAGTATTGCCGATTATCACTGGTGCGTCATTCGTATCAGACAGACAGACAGGCAGAGAGACGGAGGATGGTATTAAACCTGTACTGACATGGTATTGAACTGGTATTGAACTGGTATTGAACTGGTACTGAACTGGTATTGAACTGGTATTGAACTGGTATTGAACTGGTATTGAACTGGTACTGAACTGGTACTGAACTGGTATTGAAATGGTATTAAACTGGAAACTGGTACGAGAACGTTTATCAGTATATCAGTGTATGTTAATAAATGTCAGTGTATGTCAGTGTACATTACCCTGACTGGCTGTATGAGTGAGTGAAATACAAAACTGACCAATAACAACAAAATACAACTCTCATACATCCCATCAATCACACTGATGTTCACTACTGTATTCCCTGTAATATCTGTATCACCTGGGGGAAATTATACCTTTTTTTGTAACCTTTTTGTAACTAATTAGATTCTCAGGTAATGATTTTATATCCATAGAGGTGTTTGTGTTTACTGTATCGCCCAAAATATAATTAATTACAGTTATATTACAGTCATGTTTGTGTGTTAGGTTCCAAGGGTCTGGGTGATCCGGGGAAGTTTTATTTAGCCGGGAATTGTTTTATTTAGCCGGGAATTGTTTTATTTAACCGGGAATTTTTTTTCAGGTATAGTGAGTAATGATAATAGTAACTTGACCGAGTTTATAGGGAGGGTTTGTTTGATGGGAGTGTAAAGGTCACAGGACGTAGGGAGAGGGAGAGAGACGAGAGGGGTGAGAGGGAGGAACAGTGAATGTAAACAAAAGGTAGACGTTGCTGCTGGCTGTGAGGTGAGGTGAGGTGAAGTGAGGTGAAGTGAGATTAGGTGAGGTGAGGTTAGGTTAGGTGAGGTTAGGTGAGGTGAGGTGAAGTGAAGTGAGGTTAGGTGAGGTGAGGTGAGGTTAGGTGAGGCTAGGTGAGGTGATGTGAGGTGAAGTGAGGTTAGGTGAGGTGAGGTTAGGATAGGTTAGGTGAGGCTAGGTGAGGTGAAGTGAGGTTAGGTGAGATTAGGATAGGCTA
Source organism: Homarus gammarus (assembly GCA_958450375.1). NCBI lineage: Eukaryota > Metazoa > Arthropoda > Malacostraca > Decapoda > Nephropidae > Homarus > Homarus gammarus. Next base: position 327,084 of record CAUDMG010003192.1, on the reverse strand, counting down.
GGTGAGGTGAAGTGAGGTTAGGTGAGGTTAGTTTAGTACTTCCTGCTATCCGTCACCCCTGAGTAGTTGTCAAAAATGTTTAATTATATTGTAGAAGATAAGTTGTATTACACGCTACAGGTTAATGATGATAAGGTAGGTCATTAGTGTCCTGTTGTTGTTGTAGATTGTTGGTAATTTATAACAACTACTGCCACAACCGCACCTATCACAACTACTGCCACAATCACAACTTCTACCACAACTACTGCCACAACCACAACTTCTACCACAACTACTGCCACAACCACAACTTCTACCACAACTACTGCCACAACCGCACCTATCACAACTACTGCTACAAACAACTACTACCACAACTACTGCCACAACCACAAACTTCTACCACAACCATAACTATAGCCATAACTACTTCTACAACCACAGCTACAACAATAACAACTACCACAACCACAACCTCAACAACCACAATAACAACACCTACACCAACAACCATAACTACCACAATCATCACAACCCTCAACCACAATCCCCCCCCCTACAACAACCAGGAGGAGGTATCGTGAGGTGAGAGATCTTACCAGAGCCCTTATTGACTCCTACAGCCCTTAGACCTTACAAGAGGCCCTCATTGAATCGAGCCCTAAGCCATTACCGTAAAGTACTGACGGGTAGAGGGGGTAGGGGTGAAGGGGAGGGGTAAAAGGAAAGGGGAGAGGAAGGGGGGAGAGCTGCGGCCTACTTCATACATGTATTATTCAATATGTGACTCCCAGTGGAAAGGTCACACCCCTCTCTCTCTCTCTCTCTCTCTCTCACCAGAAAGTTAACATCCAGCGTATATAGTTGCCAAGAATTCCTCGTTGGCAACTCACAATCCGTAATGTTGCCATAACCCACATCATTATTTACAATACCATTTTCTGTTTACATTTTACCAAACAATAATTTATAATATTGACTAGACATTTTTGTTTACAATTTTAAAACTTACGATTCACAGTTTACGTTTTATATAATTTATATTTTAAATTTAACTAACACACACACACACACACACACACACACACACACACACACACACACACACACACACAGGTCATAAACAAACAAAACACTTCTTACAACAAACACATTCCATGAACTGTTTGTGTGTTTGTTTATTTATTTCATGGTCTTACGTAAGATCTCCCGTTCCTGTAGGTAGTAGTAGTAGTAGTAGTAGTATTAAACACCCACCTGAAACACTTTATCATAAAATTTAATAAAAAAAAAATAGTCACAGGTAAGAGCAATTAACACCTGAAATTTGCATATGAAAGGATTGACGAAGTTAATTAATTATCACCTATTAACATGTCCAAATGCTTCTAGTAACTCACTGACACAAAGACGGAAGCTAAAAAAAAATATGGAGGGGAATTTTCGCTGCAACTATATGATTCTGAGTTCAAGACAAAAACGTTCTTGTTAGTTTATTTAAAATCCGGATTCCCTGATGCTGCTGCTCTCGTGTAAACAATGACGTCAGCTGTGTTTACATGTGACGTCACTCGAGGTGTTGGTGTATATAGCAGGTGAGATAAATAGACCTAAAATATGTAAATGACTTGGAAATATATCGTAAAAAATGTGTAAAAATGTGGTAAATTAATAAAGTACCGTGTAAATTAATAAAGTACCGTGTAAATTGATAAAGTACCGTGTAAATTAATAAAGCACCGGGTAAATTAATAAAAGTACCGTGTAAATTGATAAAAGTACCGTGTAAATTAATAAAGTACCGTGTAAATTGATAAAAGTACCGTGTAAATTAATAAAGTACCGTGTAAATTAATAAAGTACCGTGTAAATTAATAAAGTACCGTGTAAATTAATAAAAGTACCGTGTAAATTAATAAAGTACCGTGTAAATTAATAAAGTACCGTGTAAATTAACAAGTACCGTATACATAAGGTAGATGGCACAGGTGTACTCAGAAAGAGAAACAATATAGTTTTAATTAATTGATCACTTAATATTATGACCATACCATTTTGTGTGTGTGTGTGTGTGTGTGTATGTGTGTGTGTGTGTGTGTGGT
>CAUDMG010003192.1:320000-322500 GCA_958450375.1 Homarus gammarus | reverse complement strand
GGTCACACCTCAAGGTCAGAGGTCACACCAGAATGACCAGAGGTCACACCTGAAGGTCAGCGGTCACACCTAAAGGTCAGACGTGACACCTAAAGCTCAGACGACACACCTGAGGGTCAGAAGTCACACATGAAGGTCAAAACGCAGAGCTGAAGGTCATAGATCACAGCTGAAGGTCTGAGGTCACAGCTGAAGGTCTGAGGTCACAGCTGAAGGTCTGAGGTCACAGCTGATTGTCAGAGGTCACACTTGAAGGTCAGAGGTCACACCTGAAGGTTAGAGGGCACAGCTGCAGGTCAAAGGTCACAGCTGAAGGTCAAACGTCACAGCTGAATGTTAGAGGTCACAGCTGAAGGTCAAAGGTCTTTGCTGAAGGTCAAACGTCACAGTTGAAGGTAAAAAATCACAGGTGAAGGTCAGAGGTCACAGCTGCAGGTCAAAAGTCACAGCTGATGGTCAAAAATCAGAACTGAAGGTCAGAGGTCACAGCTGAAGGTCAAAGGTCACAGCTGAAGGTCAGAGGTCAAACCTAAAGGTCAGAGGTCACACCTGAAGGTCAAAAGTCACAGCTGAAGGTCAGAATTTTACATCTGAAGTTCAGAGGTCACAAATGAAGGTCAGAGGTCACAGATGAAGGTTAGAGGTCACAGATGAAGGTCAGAGGTCATAGCTGAAGGTCAAAGATCACAGCTGAAGGTCAGAGGTCACATCTGAAGGTCAGAGGTCACACCTGAAGGTCATAGGTCACAGCTGTAGGTCAAAGGTCACAGCTGAAGGTCAAAAGTCACAGCTGAAGGTCAAAGATCACAGCTGAAGGTCAGAGGGCACATCTGAAGGTCAGAAGTCACACCTGAAGGTCATAGGTCACAGCTGTCGGTCAAAGGTCACAGCTGAAGGTTAGAAGTCACATCTGAAGGTTAGAAGTCACACCTGAAGGTCAGAGGTCACAGCTGAAGGGCATAGGTCACACCTGAAGATCAGAGGTCACACCTGAAGGGCATAGGTCACACCTGAAGGTCAGAGGTCACACCTGAATGGCATAGGTCACACCTGAAGGTCAGAGGTCACAGCTGAAGGGCAGAGGTCACACCTGAAGGTCAGAGGTCACAGTGAAGTAATGTTTTTTTCAGGAAAATTCTCTGGGTAAATGAAAAAGGTAAGAGAGAGAGAGAGAGAGAGAGAGAGAGAGAGATGAGTTTGAAAGATAAAATAGTAGGAGACAGACAGACAGACAGACAGGCAGACAGACAGACAGAGAGACAGACAGACAGACAGACAGACTAAATGAGCATAAAAAGAATGGAGAGATGAAAGAGAAAAATTGTCTGGGGATGACAGTAACAGGTCGTTGGTGTAACAGGTCGTTGGTGTAACAGGTCGTTGGTGTAACAGGTCGTTGGTGTAACAGGTCGTTGGTGTAACAGGTCGTTGGTGTGACAGGTCGTTGGTGTAACAGGTCGTTGGTGTAACAGGTCGTTTGTGTAACAGGTCGTTGGTGTAACAGGTCGTTGGTGTAAGGTCGTTGGTGTAACAGGTCGTTTGTGTAACAGGTCGTTGGTGTAACAGGTCGTTGGTGTAACAGGTCGTTGGTGTAACAGGTCGTTGGTGTAACAGGTCGTTGGTGTAACAGGTCGTTGGTGTAAGGTCGTTGGTGTAACAGGTCGTTGGTGTAACAGGTCGTTTGTGTAACAGGTCGTTGGTGTAACAGGTCGTTGGTGTAACAGGTCGTTGGTGTAACAGGTCGTTGGTGTAACAGGTCGTTGGTGTGACAGGTCGTTGGTGTAACAGGTCGTTGGTGTAACAGGTCGTTGGTGTAACAGGTCGTTGGTGTAACAGGTCGTTGGTGTAACAGGTCGTTGGTGTAACAGGTCGTTGGTGTGACAGGTCGTTGGTGTAACAGGTCGTTGGTGTAACAGGTCGTTGGTGTGACAGGTCGTTGTGTAACAGGTCGTTGGTGTAACAGGTCGTTGGTGTAACAGGTCGTTGGTGTAACAGGTCATTGGTGTAACAGGTCGTTGGTGTAACAGGTCGTTGGTGTGACAGGTCGTTGGTGTAACAGGTCGTTGGTGTAACAGGTCGTTGGTGTGACAGGTCGTTGGTGTAACAGGTCGCTGGTGTAACAGGTCGTTGGTGTAACAGGTCGTTGGTGTAACAGGTCGTTGGTGTAACAGGTCATTCTTATAACAGGTCGTTGGTGTAACAGGTCGTTGGTGTAACAGGTCGTTGGTGTAACAGGTCATTCTTATAACAGGTCGTTGGTGTAATAGGTCGTTGGTGTAACAGGTCGTTGGTGTAACAGGTCGTTGGTGTAACAGGTCATTCTTATAACAGGTCGTTGGTGTAACAGGTCGTTGGTGTAACAGGTCATTCTTATAACAGGTGGTTGGTGTAACAGGTCGTTGGTGTAACAGGTCGTTGGTGTAACAGGTCGTTCTTGTAACAGGTCGTTCTTATAACAGGTCGTCCATATAACAGGTCGTCCATATAACAGGTCGTCCAT
>CAUDMG010003192.1:310000-315000 GCA_958450375.1 Homarus gammarus | reverse complement strand
CTCCACCACCCCCTCCTACTCCACCACCCCTTCCTTCTCCACCACCCCCTCCTTCTCCACCACCCCCTCCAACTCCACCACCCCTGACTTCTCCACCACCCCTTCCTACTCCACCACCCCCTCCTTCTCCACCACCCCCTCCTACTCCACCACCCCCTCCTTCCCCACCACCCCCTCCTTCTCCACCACCCCCTCCTTCTCCACCACCCCCTCCTACTCCACCACCCCCTCGCCACTATAACTTGTGTATGTGAGGACCATAAAGATAATACAACACCCTTACTCTTCTCCCTGTCTTTCTTAACTGAGACAACTTCGTCACTTTCTCGCTCTATATATTCCCCGACCATCCATAAACTGTACGATAATTTGGCCTATGGTATCTGGCAGCGAGGTGAGGTTTTTCCCTACTGCCAGACGTAGCGTGAAAATCTCTCTCTCTCTCTCTCTCTCTCTCTCTCTCTCTCTCTCTGTACAGTGTTAGAAGCTGTAGGTTAGGTTAGGTTAGGTTAGGTTAGGATGGGTTAGGTTAGGCGTTAGGTGAATCCAGGGTTAGATTAGGTTAGTATTGAGTTAAGTTAGGATAGATTAGGTTAGTACTGGGTTAAGTTAGGATAGATTAGGTTAGTATTGGGTTAAGTTAGGATAGATTAGGTTAGTACTGGGTTAAGTTAGGATAGATTAGGTTAGTATTGGGTTAAGTTAGGATAGATTAGGTTAGTACTGGGTTAAGTTAGGATAGATTAGGTTAGTATTGGGTTAAGTTAGGATAGATTAGGTTAGTACTGGGTTAAGTTAGGATAGATTAGGTTAGTACTGGGTTAAGTTAGGATAGATTAGGTTAGTATTGGGTTAAGTTAGGATAGATTAGGTTAGTATTGGGTTAAGTTAGGATAGATTAAGTTAGGTCCGTTATATCGAGGGTCCGTTAAGCGTCAAACCTCCTTCTAATGAACTATATAGAGATGAAAGTCCGTTATGTGGAGGTTTAGCTGTAGTAACAAAGAATAAATAAAACACAAACACAGTCTACCAACAAACACAGTGAACAAACACAGTGAACAAACACAAACACAGTCTACCAACAAACACAGTAAGCAAACACAAACACAGTCTACCAACAAACACAGTAAACAAACACAAACACAGTCTACCAACAAACACAGTAAACAAACACAAACACAGTCTACCAACAAACACAGTAAACAAACACAAACACAGTCTACCAACAAACACAGTAAGCAAACACAAACACAGTCTACCAACAAACACAGTAAACAAACACAAACACAGTCTACCAACAAGCACAGTAAACAAACACAAACACAGTCTACCAACAAACACAGTAAACAAACACAAACACAGTCTACCAACAAGCACAGTAAACAAACACAATAAGCAAACACACAAACACAGTCTACCAACAAACACAGTAAACAAACACAGTAAACAAACACAGAGCGCCCCCCCCCCCCCATGTGTATTACTACCGGGAAAACAGTGATGACGCCGGTGTCTTTGTCGGCCTATTAACTTTGTGGTCCCTCGAGGCCGCTAGTTAGAGGTCAGCCTCGTGATGGTCCCTCGTGGCCGCTTGTTAAGAGGTCGGCCTCGTGGTGGTCCCTCTTGGTTATTTTTTAGAGGTTGGCCTCCATCATTACCTCCCTCTTCCATCCTCTCTTTCCCCTGCCTCCCCCTGCCCCTTATTTCCCTCCCCTTCAACCTCCAACCCCTGTCGCCTCCCTAACTCCCCCTGCTCCCCTGCCCCTCCCCCCGCTCCCCTGCCCCTCCCCCCGCTGCAATATTCAGTAACTCTTTAACATTGTGAGCAATTTTCCAAGGCATTTAGATATACAGCCCCTTTTATCCGAACCTCCTGTTAACCGGACCCCGCTTATTCGTTCTCTCTCTCTCTCTCTCTCTCTCTCTCTCTCTCTCTCTCTCTCTCTCTCTCAGTTTTGTAAAGAACATCATCGTTGCCATACACTCGCAGAACGGGGCAAGTCCTTACAAGTCACGCGTAAATAGTAAAACTGTGCAGAGCCGAAAGTTATGTTTGGACCAGAGTGGAAGTCCCCAGTTCCCCGCCCCCACTCTCTCTCTCTCTCTTGTCTCTCTTGTCTCTCAATCTCTATCTTTCTCTCCCCGTTCTATTTCTCATCCAGATGTAAAAGAAATATAGCGGTTGACATACAAGAGCAGACCAAGACAACACTCCACAACTTGCGGGTAAATAATGCAACTGTATCGACATGCAAGGGTTTAGTGCCTGTGTTTTCCGGGTTTTGCCTCTCTCTCTCTCTCCCTCTCTCTCTCTCTCTCTCTCTCTTCAAGGTACACGACACTTCACAATACTTCTTTACTTCTAACTTTTTCTCACTCTCGTAACTGCAAGTCTTCTGAAGTCTCATGTAAATAGTAAAAACTGTGTCGACTCTCACATCAAGTTTCTCATTTTATTTTTTTTTTTTTTTGTTTTTGTCTTACTACAATTTAAAAACTTGATTTAATACAAGTTATTATTATACTTTATTATACGTTTTCAAGGATAAGTTTTCAAAGTTGCGTGTAAATAAAAAACTGTACAAACTCATCAACATGGCGTGTTTATTAATAAATTTCCACTAGGTAATTTTGATGCTCTTCTGTTTCATTGCATCTTGATAATATAATATAACTCATAGATATTTAAATTGTTGTTAAAAGCGTTTTCCATAACTTTATTCAGCATGTAAACTTAATCTACGTATGTTTGAGAATCCATCTGTTATTATAGCATAAGTGAGTCAGTTCCACATCCCCACAGCTGTTAAATACGATGCAGATTCAACATAGGAACCTTTGAGAATCTAGCTTCGTGTCGTAGCTTAATTGAGCCAGTTAGATACGTTTTCCTATTTCCAATTATGATACCAAATGAACGTAGGAGGTTTTAAGACTCTAACTTCGTGTTGTAGCTTAATTGAGGTTAGTTTAAATACGTTCAAGACTCTCCAATTACCGGGAGAATATTTCAGCGAACCCTTTGATAATACCTGGTAGTGTCGTAACCCTGATTGCTCTACTCAGGTAAGTTACTCAGGTGACCCTTAAGGAATGTTGGTTAAGTATAGTCAGGGGTAAAGGTCGAGCTCGGTAGTACACACACACACACACACACACGCACACACACACACACACTCACACACACACACACGCACACACACACACACACGCACACACACACGCACACACACACACACACACACACACACACACGCACACACACACACACACGCACACACACACACACTCACACACACACACACGCACGCACACACACACACACACACACACACACACATCGTTTGTTTGGCTTTATTTATTGCCTCCCCCCCCCCCTAGCGTGGTGATGAGGGAGTAATAAGAGGAGGTTACATGTGAGGGGAGGGGGGAGGAAGGGGAGGGGGGAGGGGTGAGGGGAGGAGAGGGGAAGGGAAGGGGAGATAATTACGTCGTATGCCCGTCAGTGCTGATCAGCTGCCGAGAGCGTGGGAGGGAGGGGGAGAGTGAGAGAGGGAGGGAAGGTGAAGGGGGTAGGCAGGGGGATGGAGGGAGGGGGAGGAGGGGGAGAGTGAGAGAGGGAGGGAAGGTGAATGGGGTAGGCAGGGGGGGTGGAGGGAAGGGGAGGAGGGGGAGAGTGAGAGAGGGAGGGAAGGTGAAGGGGGGTAGGCAGGGGGGTGGAGGGAGGGGGAGGAGGGGGAGAGTGAGAGAGGGAGGGAAGGTGAATGGGGTAGGCAGGGGGGTGGAGGGAAGGGGAGGAGGGGGAGAGTGAGAGAGGGAGGGAAGGTGAAGGGGGGTAGACAGGGGGGTGGAGGGAGGGGGAGGAGGGCGTGTTGTGGTTCATTAATTTGACTTAATTTTCTTAACTATTATAAATTTTTAAATATCTTAATTAATATTATTTTTCTTATTTTATTATTCTATTCAAGTTTGTTTTTATACCAAATAACCAATTAATTATAAGATAAATAATTATTCTCTTCATTACTTTCTATAAATGATCGAGAATATTGATTATTTTTGTTAACTAAGTGAAATATATTATCAGTTGCCTTGGGGGGAGAGGGGGGGGGGCAATAGGCTATATCTGTTGCTTCTGTACGTGACAACAGGTACCAGGCCAGGTGAAGAGGCCCGTGAGAACTGTCTGTCCGGCCTTCCAAACTCATTAAGAGACTGCTAAAAGATACACACACACACACATATACACAGATCCACACATACATACACGCATACACAAGGAAATAAATAAACAAACACACACACACACACGGGACAAAGGACACATGTGCACCTCGAGCACGACAATAGCCAGGATGTACGTTAATTTACACTTGTGTACGAGGGCCAAGATGACCCCGCCAGCCACCATGATACCGTACGCTCTTACCTTGTTTACCTTCCTTCACCGTGAATCTCCCTCGGGAAATATATCTCTTATCTGGTGAAATATGCCATCAATCTCTATCTCTCCCGTGTAGAAATAGAGAGAAAGAGATAATTTAGTTTCTGTAATACGTGGTAGAGATGAAATTGACTTACATGAGAGATACAGAGAGATAAATATACCAAATTGTGATACGTGGTAGAGATGAAATTAACTTATATGAGAGATACAGAGAGATAAATATACCAAATTGTGATACGTGGAAGAGATGAAATTAATGAGAGAGATAGAGAAAGACAAGAATAACCAGATTGTGAGACTTTTATGCAAGACAACTTCGCCAAGACGAGCAAACAGGAGCGTCCGGCGTTGCTTTATCCACCTTACAGAGAAGCATTTCTTGGAAGTTTCGCCAGACGGATGATCGCCGGCCTACTGTCTGCATTGACGTTATACTGTGGTGGGAACTTGAGCTCTTGAGTATAATGACTTAACCCCTTGAGTATAATGACTTAACCCCTTGAGTATGATGACTTAACCCCTTGAGTATGATGACTTAACCCCTTGAGTA
>CAUDMG010003192.1:300000-305000 GCA_958450375.1 Homarus gammarus | reverse complement strand
AAGTAAAACTAAGTAACTCATGCAACAATAAGTAACTCGAACAAAGCCTAAGTCCCTCAGAGGCTAGGCTAAGTGGACATCTCTCGTGTTGGACCAAACTCCTGGTGTCAGAGAAGAGTCCCAACAGACCTACAAGATTCTCGTAGTTGTAAAAGTGAGACTATATTGTGTACTGGTTGTGTTGTGTAGAGGTTGTGATGTGTTGTGATGTGTCGTGATGTGTTCCCTGGGTTGTGTATAGGTTGTGATGTGTCGTGATGGGTTGTGATGGGTTGTGATGTGTCGAGATGTGTTCCCTGTGTTGTGTATAGGTTGTGATGGGTTGTAATGGGTTGTGATGTGTTGTGATGTGTTGTGATGTGTCGAGATGTGTTCCCTGTGTTGTGTATAGGTTGTGATGGGTTGTGATGTGTTGTGATGTGTCGTGATGTGTTCCCTGGGTTGTGATGTGCTCCCTGGGGTGCTCTGAGTCTCACTGGGGAGTTTTCAGTAGAGGTTTTACATTAATTTCTGGGAGTCTAAGAGCCATTTTGGGGATCTGAACGCGCGTGTGTGTGTGTGTGTGTGTGTCGTACTCAAGAGGTTAAGTCGTCGTACTCATGGTAAATATATTTCACTCAATAGATTCATAGTACTCAGAAGACTAGCATCGTACTCAAGGGATTATATGAACAGTCTCAGGGTAATTTATTTTAACTCCCGAACCTTTCAGACTCCATCTTTATGTCGGAGCTTGAGTTATGCAGATGAAGGAAAAATTTCTCTTTGCGAATCTTTTCTTTTGAATTCATTATTATATCTTAAATTTGGTGAGTAAGATAGAAACGTCGTCACATCTCCATTCACAACGCCTTATTAACTGCACGGACCAATAAGAACGTCTTATCTCCATTCACAAGATCATAATTATCTCAACGAACCAATGAGAACGTCACCTTTGTATCGTAGCTGCAATAAGACAGGTTAGATGAAATAATTATTTATAAAACCCTTTTCAGAATCTTTTTTTTTTTTCTCTTTTTGTCGTGGGTTAAAATGAGGTCAGGTTATGAAAAGAAAATGAAGAATTAGAGTATTCATTACTTATTCATATTTTTAATAATGAATATCAGGTGAGAATATATGTCAGGTTGGCTTAGGTTAATATCGTCGCTCGCTTGATTATTTTTTTTTTTAAACCTCACTGAATAAATACATTTCCTTGATTAAAAATAATAAGGAAAAAAAGAAAAGTTGGTAATTAATTTTTGTCTTCGTATATACATGATTATAAGGTGTCTTATCTTTTTTATACACGCTCATACACGAACGTATACACGGTGATATGTGATTATATTCAATTATACTTGGTTATACAGAAACGTTTATTAACATACGGACATACACGATCATACAACACCAGCGTCATACACCATATTACACCACCACCACACACCACCATACACTACACACCACCACCACACACCACCATACACCACACACCACCATACACCACACACCACTACCACACACCACCATACACTACACACCACCACCACACACCACCATACACCACACACCACCATACACCACACACCACCATACACCACACACCACTACCACACACCACTACCACACACCACAACACACCACTATACCTCGCATGTCTCAGTTGGTCTAATTATGTATATTCTGTGTTATGTATACCTACACTCATACACCCACTGTGTATATTCTCATACATATTGTGCTGTAAGGTCAGGTGTATCCGCCCAGGTGTGCCACAGGCTAATTAAATCATAAATACAAAGTTAGCTTAATCTGTGTACCTGAGTGTGTTTGTGTGGGGGTGTGTGGGGGTGTAGGAGTGTGTAGAGGAGTGTAAGAGTGTGTGGGTGTGTTTGTGTGGTGGGTGTGTTTGTGTGGTGGGTGTGTTTGTGTGTGGGTGTGGTGGGTGTGTTTGTGTGTTTGTGTGGTGGGTGTGTTCGTGTGTTTGTGTGGTGGGTGTGTTTGTGTATGGGGGGTGTGGGGGGGTGTGGGGGTGTAGGAGTGTGTAGAGGAGTGTAAGAGTGTGTGGGTGTGTTTGTGTGGTGGGTGTGTTTGTGTATGGGGGGGTGTTTGTGTGGTGGGTGTGTTTGTGTATGGGGGGGTGTTTGTGTATGGGGGGGTGTTTGTGTATGGGGGGGTGTTTGTATGTGCAGGGGAGAGTAAATGTTTATGTTCTTGTGTTGTTGTTGTTGTTGTTGTTGTTGTTGTTGTCAGTATGTATGTCAGTCGTATATACCCAAGAGGTCAAAGGTCAACGATATCTAAAAATTGGTGTTATTTAGATTAACTTAACACAGAGACAGACAGAGTTAAAATGTACAGGTAATATTTGTTAGGCTGGGAATAATAAATAAATGTCACAGAAACACAACAAATTAGGTAAATCCATCTGAACAATGTTGATTATTTTCACCCAATTTGGTTAAGACTTTGAGGGACTACACAAGCACACACACACACACACACACACACACACACACACACACACACACACACACACACATCAACACCCACTCACACATGTATACCTTTTATGTAAGTAATATGTGTGTGTGTATATGTGTGTATGTGTGTTTTATTCCACCAGGGTCATAGGTCACACAACATACCTGTCTTTCCTCCATGTTGTGACCCTCCCAGGTGACCCTAATTAAGAATATTGTGACCTTGATCTCTTGAACCCAACCATGCGAGAGTATAGACTAAGAGAAGACTGTGTTGTGTCAGGTCTGTCTCATTCCTGGTGACCTTTTGGAAATACGTTTATCTTGTAGAGGTCAAAGGTCAGGCACGGCTTGATTCTCTCTCTCTCTCTCTCTCTCTCTCTCTCTCTCTCTCTCTCTCTCTCTCTCTCAGGCTACAGTTGTTTTGTGTGGGTGTGGGTGGGAGGGGGTGGAGAGTGGTGATGGTGTGTGACAGTGGTGGTGATATGTGGTGGTGTGTGGCGGTGATGTATGGTGAAATGTGGTGCTGGTGGTGTGTGGCAAGGGTGTGGTGGTGTGGTGGTAGTAGCAATTGACGGTGTGTGGTGGTATGTGGTGGTGGTGGTGGTGGTGGTGGAGTTTGGTGGTACCCGTGGTACTAGTGGGGTAGTAGTGGTGATGGTGGTGATAGTTGTAGTAGTAGTGGTGGTGGTGGTGATAGTTGTAGTAGTAGTGGTGGTGGTGGTGATAATGGTGCTAACAGGAAAGGTTCAGAGAGAGAGAGAGAGAGAGAGAGAGAGAGAGAGAGAGCTAAATTGGGGTAATTTTCGATAATTACAAAAACAAATTAGAAGGAAAAATGATGAATGAGAGAGAGTAGAGTGAGAGAGTAAGATAAAGAAAGAGAGAGAGAAAGACTTATAGGGTGTACAGTGTGAAAGTAATTGAGAAAATTGAAGTAATTTTGATAATTACAGAAGAAAAACAAATTAGAAGGGGGGAAGTCGTGATGAATGAGAGAGAGAGAGAGAGAGGGAGAGAGAGAGAGAGAGAGAGAGAGAGAGACAAAAGAAGGTAAGAGGGAGCTGGTAAAGCATAGAAAGAGAGACAGAAAGAAAATAGAAGAGAAAGACGAACCTACATCTCTCTCTCTCTCTCTCTCTCTCTCTCGCGCGCGGAGGGAGTGGCAGGGTGCGCGAGGGAGGGGTGCCGGCCGTCTCCTCTCTACCTGTTATTGATCCATGTGTGTCCGACCCCACCCTGGTCCACTGGTTCACCCTGGTCCACTGGCTCACCCTGGTCCACTGGTTCACCCTGGTCCACTGATTCACCCTGGTCCACTGGCTCACCCTGGTCCACTGGTTCACCCTGGTCCACTGGCTCACCCTGGTCCACTGGTTCATCCTGGTCCACTGGCTCACCCTGGTCCACTGGTTCATCCTGGTCCACTGGTTCACCCTGGTCTACTGGTTCACCCTGGTCCACTGGTTCACCCTGGTCCACCGGTCCAGGGTTATTAAAACTTGTGACAGACAGACTGTGTGTGTTTGTGGAGTAAGTGTGGCTGTGTGTGTGTGTGTGTGCGTGTGTGTGACTGTGTGTGTGTGTGTGTGTGTGCGTGTGTGTGACTGTGTGTGTGCATGTGTGTGTGTGCGTGTGTAGTGAGTGTGACTGTGTGTGTTAATCAAGGTATCTAGCTAAGGTAGAGTCTCAGAGTGCTACGCAGTCCATCTTTGTATTTGATCATAACCCAACCAGTTAAACCAGTTAGTTACACTTTACATCATCTGGTGACTGTACACTGCATATCGTCACAGTTCACAGTCACCACCAGTCATAATAAATAAACTACACTACTTTATATTCATTTATTCACACTGTTGCAACATCCGCTTATGAAAGTCCATTAAAAGTTACTTCCAGCTTAAGTATTAGAGAAAACATCAACAGAAGCCGTTTTTAACTTTGCTTTGTTAAAAACTTAAGTAATACTCAACAGCCATCGTCCGCAGGCAGCTGGCCATGGTGCTGCCTAGAGATTAATATTTTTCTATTTTATATTATTAAGTTTTTGCTAACCGAATGTTATTGTTTATAGTTTAAGTGCCAGAAAAATACTTGTTGATAATGCTGTTGTTCATCATACGAGAAAAACATGCCATCACCAATACATTCCATTAGCGAAAAGGATTTACAAAACTATGTATATATTTTTTTACAAATATTTTAATGGATGAATATTATTGTTGCCGTGAGTAATGTTTTATGGAAGAACATTCGTGTAAATTATGCTTGATTGACAGATTTATGAAAACGTAAACCCAAGTCAGGCACGAAAGAATAATGGATCGTTCTACCGTCCAACATTTCCGTCCCACATTTTTCGGCAGTAATTACGGCTGAACATATTTTGAGATAGTATTATGCAGCGTCATTCTCCCTTTGTCAGCGAAATTCAGTAAAGAAATTCCAACATGAGAATATTTCATACAACCTGTAAATATCATCTCTTTTTGTCCGCTATCTTGCCACATATTCCTGCTATCTGGC